>SNQJ01S0267936.1:0-11855 GCA_010110895.2 Picea sitchensis | reverse complement strand
AAAATTCATGTGCCCCTAGTTGAATTAGCAAAAAATCCGACATATACGAAATAGATTGCCAAAATGATAAATTTCTCAGATACTGAAAGTCATGCGGATACTATTAATTTAGAAGATGATAGACCTACTATAATGTTTGGTCCACATATCAAAAATGCTAAAGATCTTGTTGCTCCTTTTTATATTACGCTGACTATGCATGATCACCTACTCCATAATTGTATGTTGGATTCTAGAGCCTCCCATAACTTAATGCCCAAAGTTATTATGGAAAAATTGGGCCTCGAGGTTAATAGACCCTACCAATATCTGTATTCTTTTGATTCAAGAAAGGTTAAGTTCCTCGGTATGATTAAATATTTGGTGGTTAATCTTGTGCAGATCCCTGTGAAGAGAATTCTCATGGATGTAGTCGTTGCTGATGTTCTTTCCAAGTATGGTATGTTGTTATCTAGGTCTTGGGGTGCCAAACTTGGAGGATCTCTTCAATTGGACATGACCTATGCTACAATCCCAATTTTCGGTGGACAGTTCACCCTTTTATATAGAGAAACCAGGTTGGCGTATACTGTAAGTGACCCACAAAACCCAAATAATTACCCAGTATACGTCGCCGATCAAGATTTAGGGAACTGTATATTATCAATTGATGATGGTTTCGATGCATGTACGAAAAAAAATTGCACAGAAGAGGAAAACAAAAAAGGAAAAATAGAAAAAACAAATAAAAATGTAAATAGTGTAGGACTTTGGAAAATGTTTTTTGATGGTGATTCCTCTTAGGAAGGAGTAGGATTTGGGGTTTTGTTTGTAGCACCTGGAGATGAATTCATTATTCCTTTCTCATACAGACTATAGTGGTACATTTACTACACTAATAACGTATGCGAATATGAAGCTCTTGTCTTGGGGTTAGAGGCTGTCGGGAAATTGAAAATTGAAAATTTGATAGTTTACGGTGATGCATAATTAATTGTAAAACAGATAAAGGAACAATATCAAGCCAAGAATCCAATGGTAAGGTCATACAAGAACTGTGCCTGAGATTTGATAGAATTTTTTTCTCATCTTTTAATATTCATCATATTCCCAGGATAGAAAATAAACAAGCTGACTCTCTAGTGAAAGTGGATGCTACTTTTATGCCACCCATTGTCTTGAAGCTAAAGTATCACATAGAAATGAGGCATAAGACTTTAATACCAAATAATGTTCATCACTGACAGGTATTTGAAGACGATGAGCAGATCAAGCAATTCCTAGAAATGGTTGATGAATTTTCTGAAATGCACATCAACTAGGAAAATCATAATGACCCTACTTGGATCATACAGGAAGGTGAAGATCCTCAGGAGTTCCAGGATAAGATTGCTAATCACTGCATGTTAGTGCTAAAAACAATCACTTTCATAAGGGTCTGATTCCTTTAGAAATATTATTTGATTAGGACGATATACCCCTAAAGTATACCTTGCAATCTCAGCCCGAAGAGGTTGAAGATTGTGATATTGGCACTAAGGAAAGCCCTAAACTAGTCAAAATATCTAAATACCTTCCACCCGAAAAAAAAAAATGTTGAGTTACTCAAATAGTACAAAGACGTCTTTGCTTGGTCTTACGACGAATTGAAAACTTATGATACTACTGTCATCAAACACAAAATCCTTTTGAAACAAGGCATAAAACCTTTCAGGAAGAAACTCAGACACATAAATCCTATACTCCTTCCTATGATAGAAAGATAAGTAAAAAATCTTCTTGATGCAAAGATTATTGTTCCACTTAGGTATTCTGAGTGGGTAGCCAACTTAGTTCCAGTTCGGAAGAAAAACAACGAAATTAGACTCTGTGTGGATTTTAGGAACTTAAACAGATCATCCCTTAAAGATACTTATCTGCTCCCTAAAATGGATCACATTCTGAACAAGTGGTCGAGGCTAAAAAAATGTCTATGATTGATGGATTTTCAGGTTACAATCAAATTGCAGTCCACGTAGATGATAAAGAAAAAACCACGTTTACCACTCCATGGGGTACATTCATGTATGATAAAATGCCTTTTGGTCTGATGAAAATAGGGGCCACTTTCCAACGAGTAATGGATATCGCCTTTGTCGGCGAGAGAGATAAGTTTGTCATCATTTATCTTGATGATTTAACTATTTTCTCTAACTCAGATGTAGAGCACCTGGTACATCTCAAACAGACGTTTGAGAAATGCAGAAAATTCAGTTTGTCACTCAACCCTAAGAAATCCCATTTTGCAATGCAATAAGGTAAACTATTGGGCCACATAGTATCTAAAGGAGGAATCAAAATTGACCCGAAAAGGTTTGAAGCTATAGATAAAATAAATATTCTTAGGAACATAAAGGAAATTCAGTCTTTTTTGAGAAAAATATTTTTTTTAAGAAGATTCATTCCAAATTTCGCTGAAATTGTTAAATTGATTACATATATGCTAAAAAAGGACAACAAGGTAAAATGGATAACCGAGGCTAAATCATCTTTCAAATTCATTAAGAAAATGATATGAGAATCACAGGTGCTAGCTAGCCTAGATTATACGAAAGAGTTCTTGATTTTTTCATTTTCCTTTGAACATACTATCGTGATCGTGCTCTTACAGAAGAACAATGAATCTTTCAAGCAATTGATAGCATTTTTCAGTAAAGTCTCAGAGACGCAGAGTTGAGATACGATATACTGGAAAAATAGGCATACACAATGGTGAAATCCCTCAAAGCTTTCAGGACTTATGTGCTTCATTCCAAGGTAATTCCCTATGTACCAACCAGTGCAGTCAAGGACATATTGGTTCAGCCTAACATTGATGGAAAAAGAGGCCAATGGTTAGCCAAAATTCAGGAATTTGACCTTGAGGTAAAACCGACCAAATTGGTCAAGGGTCAGGACCTAGATAAGTTATTAGCCGAATCAAATTTTAGAGCACTCGGGATAAATCATCTGCAAACTTACGAGGACTTTCCAGATATAGAAGAATTTGATGTACAGATACCTGAGACTCAAATTCAAGAAAAAATCTCTTCCTCATCTTGGTATGGTGACATAGTTTCATATCTCCTGACTCTTTAGTGCCCAAGTGATATGACTCCCTCTAAAATGAGAACGTTGAAGCTGCACGTGGTAAAATATTGCATCATGGATAGCCAACTGTATTGGAAGGATCCTCTCATATTTTTACTAAGTTGCTTAGTAGAATCCGAAACAGAGAATGTCATAAATGAGTTTCATGAAGGGGTGCGTGGAGGACATCACGCCTGGAGGGAAATGACTTATAAAATCCTAAGAGCTGGGTACTATTGGCTGATTTTTTTTTATATTTTTGAATACCAAAGTTAGAGCCTACAACCCCTGTCAACTATTCTCAGGCAAACAAAAGCTTCTCGCATTACCCTTGATTCCAGTCAAAACAGAATCTTCATTTCAACAATGGGGTTTGGATTTTATCGGAGAAATCCATACACTTTCAAGTGCACAACACAAATGAATTTTAACCGCCATGTAATATTTCACTAAGTGGGTGGAAGCCATTCTGACACAAAACGCTACAGACAGTGTGGTGATCAATTTCTTAGAAGATTTTTTTTTATCAATATTCGGATGTCCTCGGAAGATAGTTATTGATAATGCCCAAGATTTCAAATCCATGGCAATGGTCATTTTTTGTCAAAAGTACAACATTGTACTAGGACATTCCATAACCTACTATCTGTAGGGAAATGTATTAGCCAAATCATCGAATAAGAGCCTAATCACCATAATAAAAAAAGGTGCTGACTGAAAATAAGAAAGCCTGGCATGTTCATTTGAAATACGCTTTGTGGAAAAATCACATCGGCACTAAGAAATCAATTGGAATGTACCCTTTCCAAATGGTATACGGTACTAACATAGTCCTCCCCATAAATCTCTCTCTGCCTGTGATGAAGCTCTGGAAAGACTCGAAGGAATAACCTAACAATGCCACTAGAATAATAAACTAGTTAATTAAAGTATAACAGAACAGGGCCGAAGTGGATGAGAAACTTCAGAAAAATCAAGACAACATGAAAGCTCTGTTTGATAAAAAAGCCAAAGATGGTGAATTCCTTCCTAAATACCTAGTTTTGAAATATGATGTTAGGAAAGAGGACGCTGTAAAGCATGTCAAGTTTGATCACATCTGGTGTGGACCTTTCAGGGTCGTAGCCTTTGAGGGAAAGAATTCATTCTTATTAGAAAACCTCGATGGGAAAATACTTAACGCCCCTATCAATGGGCGCTACCTAAAACACTTCATGCAATAATCAGATCCCAAATCACCATTATATATACCAGTTTGATTTTTTTTTTTTATTTACATTTTTTCACTTCTTTGGTAAGTTTTCTTTCACTATAGATAGGATCATTTTTGTTCATTTGATAAAAACAAAAATATAAAAAACAAGTAACACCTATCGTTCCTTTTTCTTTAGAAGTTTCTGACATTTCTCATGTTTATTTTTATGCAAAATATTGGCTGATAGTTGAGAGATAAAGATGTATCAGAAACCAACACTCATTTTTCAGAGCATTGGCTTTCTCTCAAAACATGTGATAAATAAATGGTTTACTTGGCTGAAAATATAAATAAAATATGAGGTATGAGCTTCTACCCTACTAACCCAAGTTAAATTTTCAAAAGGATCTCATTAAATTATGAAAGAGGTGTCATCCATATAAATAGTGTCACCTGATCAACAACTAGAGGGATATAATAATTATAGCCTAATCCTAAAAGTATTCTCTGAGTCTTGATAAAATTAAAATAAAAATAAAAAATGAAATAAAACGCATAAAAAGGAAAAGAAAATAAGAATAAAAGAAGCTCGCAAATCAGGAAGTAGGTCTGAGTAGGAATAAGATCCCTTTCCAAACCTTTAAATATTCAGTCCGTTCCCATCCATCATGTTTGAAAGCTTTAATTCTGTATTTATTTGCGCATCTTGATTTTAAATATCCACAGAAACACAGAGTTCACCTTGACTCGGGAAACCTAAAAGACTAGACCTTTAAAATGAGAGTAGGCAAAATTTTTGTGAGTCCTCTGATTGTAACTGAGAGAAAGTGTATCTAGGCTAATCCTGACTACTTTATCCCTTCTATTAGATTTTAAACTGATTCGTTTCTCTCAAGGAAAGTCCCTGGAAATTAAAATTTCCCCGTGATAAATTCCCTGTAGGCGAAGGTGTTTTGAAAGTCAGGGGAGGATTAGACCAGAGTAAATCAAAGTGAGTTGACACACCTTAGATGCTAAATTATAAATAGATATCATCCCTTGTATGATATATACAAATTGATTGCCCCCACTTCAAAAATATTAAAAAATAAGACGGATGGTGAAAGGAAATTCATAATATGATTTCCCCCATCTAGTCTAAGACAAATGGTGAAAGGAAATTCGAAATTCGATTGCCCCCATTTTTCCCAAAAGAGATGATGAAAGGAAATTCATTTAAATGATTTCCCTCATCTCAACAAAGTGCAAATTGAAGTGGTGAAAGGAAATTCAATGGGAAATGTAGATAACTTCACCGGGGTACTGAACATGCTCGTTGGCAGTGAAACAATGTCTATGATATTTGCAAAGTTGTTATACATGTATATAATGTGCTCTAGTAGTTAGTTCTCTTTTTGATAAAGATTTACACTCTAAGCTAACAAGGGATCCCCTAATTAAAATTGCTAAATTTTACTATGCCTTGATGCAAAAAAAATCAACTATAGTCTGATAGATTGATTAAAGTTATCTTGATAATCTTAAATAGACTCGAAATCAGTTTCAGAAAAAAGAAAGCAATAGACAACATAAACTTAAGATTGGTGAACAATCAAGTTTTTGAAAGATTTTTGAGATAAGGCCGAAGTCTAATATCTTTTTGTCTGTTTTCTCAAAGGTGTTTCATAGAAATGCAATAATGACTCCATTTACCCAATAAAGGCACTTGGTCTACTGTTCTTTGACGTCTCGTAGGGAGACGAGATCCCTAGATGGATCCTATGTTGAAACACATATATATTTCTAAACTTTAGACTATAAATAGATTTCATTCCCATTTGAATAAAAACAACACGCGCTTGATTCTCACCATCGATGAGCTCTTCCATCTAATCAAATGATCCTAATTCCTTAGGAGCTATGGAGTTGTCTACTAATTAAAAAAGTAAAATCACTAAAGAATACTTCGCGATTTTGGATTTTGGAGTTTCACGCTTCAGGTATGTTAACATGTCGATCTTTCAAAACCCCGATACGTGAAAAGCATCCAACAGATCCTAGTCACCACACATATATAACTCTTAACATCTGACGCGTCATCCCAGAAAGTGACCTGTTGGGATTTTTAGTGAATTTAATTGACCAAATACATGAAGTAAGAAATACCTAAAAAGAAACTAAAAATCTGTTAGAAAATCAATTAATAGTTTCGCAATTTTGGATTTCGAGCATTTTCCACATATCATATTCCCAATTCATGAAGCTCGAACTCCCGAAATGTCTTAAGAATTAAGCAAGGTTAATTAATGATTAAAAATGATTAGAAATTAATTAATCACTTCACGATTTCACATTTCAGAGATCTTGTCTCGAGCAACTATCAATATCTCGAGGTCCGAAACCCCAAAATACTTGAGGTTAAAGATGATTATTTAAAGGGTTAAACATGATTAAAATTAATTAATCACTTCGCGATTTCGCATTTCGAAAGTCATGTCTTGAAATACTATAAGATATCACTAGGTCCAAAATTATGAAATACACTTAACGATAAGTGTGATTAACTGATGCATTAATGAGGATTATCTCATGCTTAATTTTTCGCTGAATCATAACTCGGGAAAATTCAAATGTTGTTTACCAAACTTTTAATCGTGAACCTCCAAAAATTAATGACATTAATAATCGATCTACGATGATCATTCAAAATAAGATCTTGGACCACCACCTAAATCTTTTTCATCAAGGAAAGTTAATACTTCGTCAGTAGAGATATTTATGCAATCGATGAAATTAAAGGAAAAAAGATTTTGAAGTTTGAATTTCATCTTGCATTTTCACAGAACAACAAGTTTTCAAGATAAGAACTTGTGCATTTCCTGTGGCAGGCAACAAAGCACTGAGCTCGTGATACCATGGCTCCACGGAAAGAAGCTAAAGCGTCTGGTGAAATCTCTAACCCAAACACAAACATCATTTCAAACACTTCACCCAGAAGCCAAAACACCACGAAAACATGCACGTAGGTATTCGATATTCTAGAGTACGAATTGATGAACTACTAAGATGATTCAGGCGATGAGGAGACTGAGACCCAGGCTACAAAATATAAAATTTTTGCTCAATCAGAGCTACATAAAATAGCAACGTGGCCTAGGCTCATGCCTTATAACGATATGATTGGTTGGTGCTGGAGAATGTCGATCTTTCGACTAGAACCATCTGCAATTCGCAAAAAGTCATGATTGGGTCTTTCTAGCCAGAACATTTCCAGGTGAAGTACAAACTAACCCCAATCCCTAATGACATTTATAATGCCACTTTCTTAATGGATTTCGACAGAGAAGAATGTGCGCAATATGGCAAGAACTTACCCGATTTCCAAGATTGGTGCTCACGTCTTGGGAAGTTTAGAGCAAAAAACCATGGTGTATATGTTATTGCCTCTGTTAGGTGATTTATATGTACTAAAAAAGACACTAAACTACCCTAAATTAAATTGTCAACCCGGGGTAAGTAAACTTAGAGTTGTAGCAAAATATATGCCAAAGGTAAAAGTTTGGTAGGAGTATAATCTAACTAATGAAAGAAACTATCTAAGGCTAATCTACTCAAGAAAACCTATCTAATGAGAAAACCCTACTAAGCAACTTGAAACTAGATAACCTAAGTACTTTTGGGCCAAGGATCGATGGATAGTTCCTAAGAAAGTAAGTAAAACCCTATGTAAAGCAAACTAGTTCAACAGTGAGCAAAAGAAAAATACTAAGCATAATAAGAAAATGACAAAAACAAACTTCTTTAACTTGCCAACCTACATTCAATGAGCAACTACCCTATGAAAGAAAATTAATAAGCAAGTAAGAAAAATCACCTATCTAACCTATTAAAGCAAATAGACAAGTAAGAAAAGACACCTAACTAACCTACTAAAGCAAAAGACAAGTAAGCAAAGACAACTATCTATCCTATTAAAGAAAATAGACAAGTAAGCAAAGAATTCTCATTGAACAACTATCTAGCCGAAGAGGCAAGTGAACTAAATGCCTAATGAAAAACTATTTCTCTTGCATGAAAGGAAATTTAAATGCTCAATGCAATGCATGAAAGGAAATCTAGTCTATTGAAAGCAAGAAAGACTAACAACTAATTCTTGAACAAACTGCTATCTAATCTATCAAAGCAAAGTCTATCTATCCTATAGCAGAAAATAAGACTATTTCCTAAGCTATGAAAGCAAGAAACTATATCTATGAAACACTCAAATATAATGCTGGTGGTTGTGTGAATTCCTTCAGTGGTGACATATGATATCTCGATGGCACTTGACAACAAAGGACAATTCCAACGGTATAAACTCAACACTAATCTCAATGGAAAAATGAAAGGTATGGATTAAACAATCTAAGGAGAATTTAGCCATGCCAAAGATAATGTTAAATACCCTGCATATTCATGTATGAACCATCAACAACATAACAAGGTTATTATTCCAATTCTACATTATGTAAGCAAACTAGATTCATTCATTAACTAAGAAATTCAATTGGACTTTAATTCTAAGAAAGGAAATTGCGTGAAAAAAAACTATACTATGTCTATTTTAACCATTCAAACTATGATAAGAAAATGAATTAAAAACATAAATTAAACTATGATATTAAGAAGTAAATTGACAATTACATTAACCAATAACTAAGTAAATGAAATCTATGTAAAACTAAGATAAGAAAACTATAAACATTGGAAGTAAATCTACCCATCCATCAATCCTTGTTAGAAGAAAACCCAAATTAAAACTATGTTTTGTTCTAATTAAAAATCTGTTCTAAACTCGACTATAAAATTATAAAAGAAAGCATCATTTAACATCTACGTTGCACACGGAGTTAGTATAAAGAGAGAGAGAGTTGCAAGTCTTTTCCTAGTCTATAAAATCAATACATACTAACACATATCATCATCTAACCTGCAAAAGAGAAGTAAAACAGTAAGCTACAACAAACTAATTAATTAAATAAAAACATGAATATACATGAAATAAGAAAGAGCAATTTGAATTAAGAAATGTATAAATAAACATAAGAACAATCACCAGACTACTGGTGCCCCCCCCCAGCAAGTCATGGCTACCTCCTACAAGCACACCACGAACTTCAACATGCCGAATTCACCATGAAAGCTTGAAAACACAGTTCTGGCACAATTCTGGCAATGTAAAACTAAAAACAGAGGAAAACGAGTTTTGTCTCCAATAAAATGGTTCTTCTACTTAACAATCATCTGACCACCTCAATGGTATTTATAACATTTACAAACCAAGTGGTCGACCACAGGAGGGTTGAACCACCTCTAAATTTGGAAAAATACAATAAATTATGTAATAACTGACAAAACGGAGCAAGCCAATAATCGTCATCTTTAGACAACTGAAATTGAGTTGTCTTGAGCTTAGTAGCTGGAGGGGGTGATCATGAAGAAAACCCATGTGCCTGATTTGTCCATCACTGGCCGCCAATGCCATAACTGCCAACTTGCCTTGCATTTTTGTGCAATACTTGGTGCTGGAATGAGTGTCGGATCAGGTACCAGAACAAGTGCTGGAACGAGTGCCGGATCAAGTGCCAGAACTAGAAACATGGTGTGTTTTTCCTTGTAACAACATAAAAACATGAATTAACTCTTGGAAATCATAGAACATGATGAATTAAACTTGATTTAGTCATTAAACATGAATTACACGTACCTTATGTCGATTATACCATTTTATCATAAAATTCTTCAAAAAGCTCCTTTGAAAGATGAAAAACACATATGTACATATGGCAAAAAGTGTATAATAATGTCATGAAAATGATCATATCTCGGGCCCAACATTACCCCCACACCTACGATTTTGCAGGTCCCACTGCAAACAAAAAGAAGTTATCCCTCGTGACTAGGCTTGCTAAGGAGGATCAACTTTGGAAGCCTCTCCTTCTTGTTGTGTAGACTTAGTCTTGTGCCTCTTATGTTGCTTTAATTGTGCTATGAGGCTGTGGTTAGATTTAGTCATTTCATCAACCAACTGTTGAAGAGAGTTAACTTTTGTTTGAAGGACTGCATTGTCATGATGAAGGTGTTTATCTATTGTCTTCCTTTCCTCCAACTGTTGGAGAAGTTGATGGTTTTCCTTTTTTATCTCCTCTATGGTTGGGGCAGAATCAATGATCTCCAAGGAAGGCTTAGATCCTTTGAGGGATGTGGAAAATCTATCAATTTTAGAATCTAGATTGGGTATAGGTGAATTAGGAGTGATGGGAGATCAGAAAGGTGAGGTAGGTTCTGATTTTGTTTTCCTTAGTGGCTCTAATCCCTCTGCAGAGACTTCCCTAATTTTCTTATGAGGGCTCTCAAGGTCGGAGGACACTTGGATGGGATCCGAAGCAGGTGGAGGTTTTGCATAAGGCTTGATTCTTGTGTTCCGGGTACTCTTCCGAAAGGGTCCTTTACCAAATCAGTTGGCTCCCCTCTTGTTTGTAGGAATGATGGGAAAGTCTTGTTGCCTTACTTCTTGAATCTTTTTAGGTGTAGGATCAAGAGAGAGTGAAGGCATTGGGGGGTTAACAATGGGCTTCTTTTGGTCTTTGCTCTTGGTATTTTTACCTGATGAAGAAGTAGGGATATCAACAAGCTTTTGGTATTGTTCCGACAAAGAGAGGGTTTGTGCAAGGGAGTTTGGGGTTATTGGAGAGTGAGGCTTGGATGGAGAGATAGTTTTTAGGCTAAGTGGATTTTTGTTGGTCTTAACTGTCAAGTGGGGGTTTGAAAATCGGTAGATAAAGGCATCCCAATTTTCCCCCTGCTTCTCTAGTTAGGTAAGAACGAGGAGTTTGATCAAACCGTGGTGGAAGAGACTATTATGGGGGTTAGTCACATTTTTTTTCACTTGAGAGGACATCTTCTCCAAGATTTTGAGAAAATAAAAGGGAAAGTTCAAGGGTTTGTTGAACAGAAAGTGAGCCAGCAATCTAAAGTGACAAGCTTTGAAGGTGGAGTATCTACCTTCACATGTAATTAACCTTGTGATGATGATGAGGGGGTTAACCAATTCTGGCTTTATCCACTCCTTAGCATACCCTTTTTCTCCTGAAATGCTCTCGAATTCGGGCTTAAACACACTGTTGTAACTTGATCATGACAATTGATAATTCTTGAACCATCTATCTCCCATTCTTGGGATCTTTGTTGCAGTAGAAATCGAATCTTCTATGACTTCAAAGATAAGAGACCCTACATGTGTTGTCTATTGGAAATACTAAAACAACTGAGAGGGGGGGTGAATCAGTTGTTTACGAGCTTAAACAATATTATACCTCTTAAAAATTATTAATCTTCCTTCAAGTGATCATCAACAACATACAACATATGTATAGTAAAAATAAAGACCATCAGTCACACATAAAGTATATACAGAGACAGATTTTCACGAGGAAACCCATAAAGGGAGAAAACCTCTTCTTCTTCGAAATGATAGGCAGTCTTTTTCAGTTCTGTACATCATTTACAATTGAGCACCAACTCAATGTGAGGCTGCTACCTCTGTTTTACAAGC
>SNQJ01S0267935.1:6273-18128 GCA_010110895.2 Picea sitchensis | reverse complement strand
TTGTAATTATACCTCCTAGTCTCCTATATATACCAAGGAGACATTTTCATTTTGAATCATCTTGTAATTGTACATTTATGTGGGCATAAGGAGGTTTCCCCCTCGAAGAGGCTTATTATTTGAATTTCTCTCTTTTTCAAGGTGTTGAGTACTTATTCAGAGGTTTTTCTATGCTATATTGATATTTGGTTCTTAACAGTTCCTTAATAACATCCCTGAAGGAACCCCAAGTGGGTGCAACTGCAAATAATGTGAATCCCTCTATTTCATTTTTCTCACATAAAGTCTCCCACCAATATTTGACATGGGGGATGGCCTTGAGGAGCACAAATGTAATCTTTTCTCTATAAAAAATGTCGTGGACATAAAAATACCCTTCTAGAAGGTTTAACCATTTATCTACGATATCCACATCTATTTAACCTTCAAATATAAGAATATAAAAATTGATTTCTACCTTGAAGGGGGAGGCACCTCTGCTTGAGGTATATGCATCGCTTGTCGACATTTGTCGAAGGATTTATGAAAATATATCCATCATCGCATTCCTTTGTCGCTCGAGGGCTTCCTCGAGTAACATTTTTAAAGGATCTCCCATCCCGTCATATTTATTCTCACCCTCCATGGAAGGTTTCTTAGGAATGTGAGAGCAGTTGTCCTCAATAGAAACAAGCTCGAGACCCAATTTTCTATACCTTGACCTCGTCGGGGACTTGCACTAAAAACGAGAAGGAGAAGACTGCTCTGATACCACTGATCCAGATTTATGAGCATAACAAAATGAAAACACAGATTTATAATATTAACACAGAGACACAATGAATAATAACAAAGATATAATAAAACTTAACTTCTATTAAATAAGAAATATGTTGAAAATGTAAAATGCATATTGAAAGATTCTTGGTAGAATGGTGGCAGTTTATCTATGAGAAGAGATGTGACGTCTACACTCATTCGCAAGAAGATTAGTACAATGAGGCTCTGAAATAATTTTTACAATAAAAATGAATGCCAAAATCCTCTACAACCAAAAACCTAACCCTAGGAAATGAAGCACCAAAATTCATGTGGGCCTCATTGGGGTATGTCGGTACACCAACTTCTCAGGGTTGTAACTTTTGCATAGGATCTCTGTTTTAGGCACATGATATCCCATTGGAAAGGTCTATCCGAGAAATACACATTATGTTGTCAAAATCCAACTTTGATTATAGTTTGAATGTGGAGAGCCCTAAAAACATTGTTTAGGGCCTCAAAACAACCCTGAAAGTTCAGGACCTGAAATCTAGGAAAACAATTTCCAAACTGAGAAACTACCAAGATGATCCAGTTGGAATAGGTGGGTGGCCACTGATATCCACCTGTATCAAGGCCTCTAAAGGTGGAAAAAGGTTTCCTTTAGGCTATCAAATCCTCAAAAAGTGGTCAAAATCCATGCATATCATCATGAGTGAGTGCCATGTCATGTATTCAAGGTGAAAAGTCACTTAAGCAACCTCCACATAATTAAGTCAACTAAATTAAAACCCCAATGCTATGATGAAGTGATGCATGTTAGGGTTGGCCATTGTTAGTAACTAAAAATATTTCCAAAAGGTGCCAAAGGATGTGGGAACTCTAGCATCTTCCACATGGAATGTGTAGAGGGTGTCCATGTGGATGCAAATAACCCATCTATTCCTTGGAGAGTATGACCAATGACTAAAAAAATGTGATATGCCTCAAAATCCATGAGACCATCTTGAGAAACATGAAATTGGACAATCTTGTTTAGAATCATATCCAAGGGCTCATAACTAAAGTGCGGTACATACAATAAGAGAGAAAATCCATGTGGGGTGAAATAGGTGTGCTAAACCATGGGTGTGAAAACCCTTATGAAGCACAATCACCTTTTACATAGAAAAAATAATAAGCAAGTAGTTAAGGCCTCATAAATCATGTATCCTTGTATATACAACTCCATATGCCTGCATAAATATCCATGACATAATTCGTAATATGGAAGGAGTTACCACCACCAAGGGATAGTCGACTAGAGAAATAAAATGAAGCAACCTGAGAATGGGGACTAAAAGGACATGCCATGGTCGTTCACCTAAGGGGATTTGGGAAACTGACTAACCAACATTTGTGCAACAATAATATCATCATGGCCACATACAAATAAATCATCACACTTTGGTATCACTAGAGTGGTCACATCTCTTGAAAAAATATAGGGTACACTACAAAGAATCTATGGTGTAATAGCCGACTCCAACTCAAGGACATGTGCTTATATTAAGAGTGGATGAGATCTCCAAAATATCCATAAACTTGTAAACCTAAATTTTTATCACCAAATGGATATTAAATGCAAGGGAGGGAAAAGACACAAGTTCCTTGTCCATTCCTTGAGATAAAAGTAAATCCATGCATGCAATGAAATGGATGAGTCACATAACACCATATTTTAGAGAATTTCATACAATGTAAGCATAATTTCCTTTTATTCAAATAAGAACAAAATGCAACACTCAATAAAATGAAACACACAAAAAACTAAACTTAGAAAACTTACTATAGTACAAGGATGCCTTGAAGGAATAAAATATTACCTTTATAGAACAATTTCAAATATTTCCCATTCATGGGAAAGGGAAACTTCTCATCATCCAAATGACTTAAATAGGAAGAAATAACACCTACAACATATTCAATCATATAAGGACCTAACCAAAGACTTTCAAACTTACCATTTTTACCTATTTTTTCTTTTCATTTGTTACATAGGAGGACACATTTTCCCTTCTAAAAGATTCATTGGTGGGACTTCTTATTGAACTAACTCTTTATCTTTTCTTGAATTTATATTAGGTTATAAAATTATGACTTCAATTCTCGTCTAGTTCGATTAGTTCATTAATTCTTCCTTGCATTGCATCTGGATCAGAGGAGGGATGCTGCATAAATCTGTAAAATGGAATGTTCAAATGAGCTAGAAATGTTACATCAATCCCATAGAATAACTTAAATGGGCTCTTTCGAGTGGAGTTTTTCTTAGTTACTTTTTCATCCCATAGAGCATACTTTATCTTGATATCCCAACTTTTCTTGTTGTTTTTTATAGAAAAATTTTCCACACTCCATGCATCCTTCTTTGATGACCTTCCATTTCCCTTTGCATACTCAAATCCCCCATTTTGCTCACTCCATAATAAAAAATACATTTTTTTTTCATATACGTGAGCCATAGTTAGAAAAATCATGTATATGCAGGTTGCTCCATTACAACCCTTGTAAATTGGGGTTTTCACTCAAAAATAAAAATATATGTCGGGTGTCCATGCCATGTCACGAGATCCATGATCCTTAACCTTCCATATACTGGAAACGCTATGACTTGACCCTTCAATTCCATTTGAAGGCTATAAATCGAGCCTTAAAATTATTCAACATTGAGAGCAAATATACTTTGGAGAAATTTCACCTCATATTGAGTTTGCATCCCTTTGTCCTTGAAAGTTTGAACTTCTTGTGTTCGACCCCCAAGCTCTTCCTATCTTGAGATGGAGAACCTCATTTACTCATGCTACTTGTGAGATTTCTTTTGTGGAGGATTAAAGTGGTGAATGCCCAACTGGAGGGATTTAGTTCCTCGGTAATGATTCTCTTACAACCCTTTATGAATCAGTTGGGAGGAGGATACTATCCTAACAGACAGGGCCAAGGTGTATACCAGAACCTTGCTTGTCTTGTTATCTCTCAAAACTAGTCTTTCCCAGGAGCATGGGCTCAGATGCCACAACCCCAACTCTCTTTTTTGGCCACGTTGAATTTTCCAAACTTGTCAAAATTGATGAATGAACCTGTGCATCATGATCTGTCATGGCCCCCATCCCTACCAGATTCCCTTTGACATTCAAAATTTTGAGGGAAATAATGGTGAGTACCTGGGTGATCATGTGACTACCTTTCACCTATGGTGCTTGTCTAACTCCCTTACTGATGATTCTATTCATTTGAGGCTATTTCAATGCACCCTTACGGGGGTTTCCGTGAAGTGGTACATCGATCTACTTGGGGGAACCTACATAAATTCAATTAGATGGTCTTGTTTTTTCTCAACCACTTCCAATTGTTGGTTCATTACGATGACAACATAGAACTTTTATTGTATTTTCATCAAGATAAATCCACCCACATCTTCGATCATATCCAAGAGTGTCCTAGATGGAAGAGGTTGATTAAATCTTACATTCCTCCCAATTTTCTATTGGAATGGTTCCTAAAGTATTTATTGCCTTACATTTTGAAGGATATTTCTACATCTGGAGTGACATCTGAGGAAGAGGCCATATTCAAAGCCTAGCATTTGGACATTATATATGATCATGAGTAAATAGTGCTTCCAACTGAGTCTTCATTAATCCACTTTAGGGAATTATAATGTATCTTAACCATCACAGATACTGCTCTGACCTCACACATTAGGGGGCATCTATTATAGAAAATTTATCCACTCCATGCATATTTCTTTGATGGCCTTCCATTTCCCTCTGCAGACTCAAATCCTCCATTTTTATCACTCTAGAGTAAAAAATACAATTTTTTGTCCATATATGTGAGCCACAGTTAGACAACTCACATATATTCAGGTTGCTCCATTACAACGTGTGTACATCGGGTTTTGTGATAAAAAAATAAAAATATGTCAGGTTTCCATGCCATGCTACGAGATCCATGATTGTTGACCTTCCATATAATGGAAACACTCCGAATCGACCCTTCAATTCAATTTGAAGGCTATAAATTGAGCCATATACAAGCCTTAAAATTATTCATCATTGACAACAAAGACACTCTGGATAAATTCCACCTCATATTGAGTCTGCATCCCTTTGTCCTTGAAATTATGAACTTCTTGTGTTCAACCCCCAAGATCTTCCTATATTGAGATGGAGAATCTCATTGACTCCTACTACTTGTGAGATTTCCTTTGTGGAGGATTGAAGTGGTGATCTAGGTGGATATTGGTGGCCACCCACCTATTCCAACTGGCTCCTCTTGACAGTTTTTAGTTCAACACGTTCTTATGTAATTCTTTGTAATTGTGGGTTCTACACTTCCGAGGATGTTTGAATCCCTAGATAGCTTCTAGGTGGATATTGGTGGATCCACACCTAATTCAGCTAGCTTATTTTGGATGTTTTCATGTCAGTACATCTTTCTGTACTTCCAGGTTCATTTTGGGGCCCTAAACAATGGTTTTTTGGCTTGCCATAGTAAAACTGTAGAAGAAGTTCGATTTTGAAAACACAATGTGTATTTATTGAAAATACCTTTCCAATGGGCTATCACGTGCCTAAAACTTAGGTCGTATGCAAAATTTACGACCTTGAGAAGTGGAGGTACCAACTTACCCATCGGGGCCCACATAACTTTTGGTGTTTCATCTCCTAGGGTTAGGTTTTTGGATGTGTAGGGTTTTGACATTCATCAGTAATGTTAAAAAGTCCTTTGGAGCCTCATTGTAATCATTCTTATCAGACATATGCACGTAGCATCCACATCTCTTTTCAAAGATAGCTACCACCATTCGAGCAAGTTGTTTTCAGTTCTGCAGTTTTATAGTTTCAACCTATTTTATTTATTCAATAAAAGTTATTGTTCACTGAATATCTATTGTTTTTCTCAGTATCTCTGTGTTATAGTATTTAGTCTGTTATTCTTTTCGTTCTGCTCATATATCTGGATCAGTGGTGTCAGAGCGTTCTTCTCTTCATTTATTTTTCTTCGTGCATGTCCTCGACAAGATCCGTGTACAAGAAGTTGGGACTCGAAATGGTGGAGCCTTTTCAATATTGACCATGCCAAGCCCGACAACAACCCATGGGGGATGAGAAGAAATATGATGGAGTATGAGATCCTTTTAAAACATTGCTCTAGGAATCCCTTGTGCGACAAAGGAATGAAATGATGGACAACTTTTCACAGATCATTCGACGACTGCCCACAAAAGACACATCTTCATCAAGCGGCCATGCAAGCCCCTTCAAGGTACATGTAAATTTTGATATTCCATATTTGAAGGATAGATAGATGCAGATGCTGTAGATAAGTGGATGAATATGCTCAAAAGGTATTTTTCGGTCCACAATTTTTCCGACATGAAAAAGATTAATTTTTCACTCCTAAAGGTCGTCCCCCATGTTAGTTAAGGACTGGTGGGATACTTACTCTGAGAAAAGGGCCATAGATGAATTTGCAATTTTTGTGGTTTCCCCCACATAGGATTCCTTCATGGATTTCATTAAAGAACAATACTTCCCTATTGGAAGCTACAAGGACCAGTAAACAAGATGGACCACACTACGTTAGGAAAGGGACCAAACAATACCATATTTCACCAACATTTTCCATACCATGTGCACCAAATTGAGTATCAAAGACTTTCAATGACATCTAGTGCTCAAATACTGAAGTTGTCTGCATAGATACATTCAAACAGAAATGGAGTTTCTAGACATTGCATAATTAGGTGTGGCTTATAGTTATGTTGTCAAGATCGAACATAAATTTAAGCAGAAGAGGCGAGAGTTTGGATTTGCAAACTCCTCACAGCCGAAGTAGGTAAAAGGCATCCCCAACCCACAAAACAAGGGACAAAGAAAATATGGCCACTCTTAGGACAACCAATCCAAGACGAAACCCAAGAAGGACACATGAAAATGGTGTGAATACCATAAAATCCCTTGGTGCAACCCAAAGAATGTTGCTCCAAGAAATCACTAGTGGCCGAGATGAAATCTTCCGAGTCAGAGGTAGATTCTGACTCTGAATCAAATCTAGAAAGTTGGAATCAGATCATTGATGTCGAACCTAGTTCCATTGTCACTACCACCAAATTCCAACCAAGCGAACTAGAAGAAACAGAGGAAGGGGAACACCTCTTTCACTCATATATGTGGGTAAAGGGGACTCCGCTACATTTTATTGTCGACAACGACAATCAAAATAACCTAATTTCACCAGAGGTCGTCAAGCGGCTGGACCTGTCAATAACACTACACCCGCAACCCTACACCATGGGATGGCTTCGCCAAGGATGAGATCTCCACATCAACCAACAATGTCGTCTTCCCTACAACATCAATCCCTTCAAAGATGAGGTATTGTGTGATATTTCTCCCCTTGAATTTTGTGATTTTATTTTAGGCCATCCATATTTGTGGAAGCGACATGCTGTGTATGATTGTAGAACCCGTAGTGCTATTATTACTTTGGGTAGACAATTGTACATGATACCAGAGGTAGCATCGCCTACTGCTATTTCTTTAATCTTTGCTAAGCAACGCAATAAGGTCAATTCACAGACTTGGAATTTTGTCTTCTTTGTGATCCATGATTATAGTAATAAAAAAGGTCTCTGCCACATCCTTGACCTCTACATAGAGCCTCTCTTTGTAGCATAAGCAAGTGGATGGGATCATGGAATATTACAAAGACATCTTCTCCTCACCCATCAAGGTGCCGATGCACTGCCAAGTCAAGCATTCAATTTATCTAACCCCCGATGTACCACGGCCTAATGGACCATTCTATCATTTCTCGCTAATGGAAAATGATGAAATCAAGCGCTAGATCCAAGAGATGCTTCAAAAGGGGCACATCCGACCCAACTCCTCCCCTTGCAAAAACCCGATTGTGCTGGTGTAGAAGAAAGATGAGACCAGGCAGCTTTGCATTGATTACAAAGAATTACACAAAATCATAGTCAGGAACCGGTACCCAATTCCCCAAATTGATGACCTTCTTGACCAACTCAAGAGGGAAAATTTCTTCAGCAAGATTGACCTAAATTCTGGCTACCACCAGGTTCCCATCGAACCAAATGATGTATGGAAGATAACTTTGAAATCTAAAGAATGTCTCCTCGAATGGCTAGTCATGCCCTTTGGCTTAACAAATGCACCAACAAATTTCATGAGATTGATGGAAGATGTATTGAGACCCTTTACCAACTCTTTTGTTGTGGTATATCTAGATGAAATCCTTATCTTCTGCATAACTTGGGAGGAACACATGCAGCATATTCAACAGGTTTTGGGCACTTTGCGACAACAAAAGCTATATGCCAACTTGGAAAAATGATCGTTTGGCATGAATAAGGTCCAATACTTGGGCTACATTTTTGATGAGCATGGGGTACATGTGAATGTAGTTAAGATCCAAGTCATTCGTGACTGGCCAGCCCTGACCACACTAACCAAGCTTCAAATCTTCTTGGAACTTGCCAACTTCTACCGAAGGTTTGTGTTGGGATTCTCCCATATTGCATGGGCCCTTATCCAAGTAACCGAGGGCGGTGGCAAGGAAAATTTGGCATGGGGGTAGGCACAATAATAAGAAAATGATGATCTGAAGCACCGCTTCTGCTCAACTCCAATACTCTCCTTACCTGATCTGAAACAACCATTCAATATTGAGACTGATGCCTCTGAATATGATGTAGGCACAATTCTCACTCAACATGGTCATCCAGTGACATACCATAGTTAAACACTCTCACATACTGTCCGAAAATACCCCACCTATGACAAAGAAATGTATTCCATTGTGAAAGCCTGTCGTCAATGGAAACATTACATTCTGGGAGAGTAGAAAATCATCCACACTGATCACAAGCCTCTGTAGTTCATACAAACACAGGGGAAGTTCCAGAACGACCGCCATCAAAAGTGGTCCAAATATCTACAACAGTTCCATCTCAACATCAAGTATAAAACATTGAGCACATATCATGTACTTGACTGCCTTAGGTCTCCCTCTCGTTGTTGCACTCACCAAGCTACTCCATTATTGTGGGCATGAGACATATGATTGGCCCCAACTTTATCAGCATGACGCTGACTTCACCACCACCTATCAACTCTTAGGTACATGATCGAATGTCATCAATTTTCACATCCAAGATGCACTGTTATGCCATATGTGCCACCTAGGTGTTCACACAAGCGAGTGTGAAAATATTATTTGAGAGGCTCACTACAGTCAGATGGTAGGACATTTTGGCGTGGAGAAAAATGTGGCCATTGTACATAAACATTTTTATTGGAAAAAACTTCGACAAGAAATCAACAAGTATATCAGATCTTGCACTGCCTGTGCCATTGCCAATCCAACCATCAAGAAGCAAGGATTATAAACTTCTATTCCTACTCCTGAGAGTCCTTGGGAATCCATCTCGATGGATTACATGTCTGGCCTTCTGTCCACCAAGAACGACAATGATTTTGTATTTGTGGTGGTTGATCAATTTTTGAAGATGACCATTATCACATCCTGCAAGAAGATCATCACATCGATAGATAATGACAAGCTCTTCTTGGAATGGGCGTGGGTCCATTTTTGGATACCATAGAACATCACCTCAGATCGGGACAACATGTTCCTCAAAACATTTTGGTCGAGTCTTTGGTCACTGTTGGGAACCAAGCTCACTAAATCCACTGCTTTCCACCCCCAAACCGATGGTGAGAAAGAAGTAATCAATCAGATGATTGTGCACATCCTGTGCATGTACAACTCTAAGCATCTGCATACATGGGATGAGAGTCTTCCCTATGTTCAACAAAACTACAACAAGGCTCTCCATATATCCACCGACCATAGCCCATTTCAGGTGGGGTTGGGATTCCAATCCTTGGGTCCCATTGATGTTACACTACCTCTTGCAACCACACAGGCATAATCTTCCCATGTTTAGTTTGAGGCTAACAAATACACTAGATTCATTGAGCAGATTCATCAAATTTGCCAATAGGTCCATGAGATTTTGTAGAAAGCCAATGCTAAGTACAAGGAACACCATGATCAACACCAGGTATCGCACCAATTTCAGGTGGGAGACAAGGTCTAGTTACATTTGTAGAAAGAGCACCTTATAGGGCCCCATTGGAAGATCCACTCACTTTTCTATGGGTCTTACACTATCACCAAGGTTGTGAGTAGCAATTATTTTGAGCTCAACACTCCACCCTTCCTTGGCTTTCACCCAGTGTTCAATGTGGACCTACTTCGACCATATTTTCCACCATTATTGGACACCTCAGAGATCACAGGACAATTGACACCAAAAAAATCTCAATTCAGACTCCATGGAATAGGAATCCACTGATCATATAGTGGACACACAGGTCAAGGGCACTTGCCAACAGAGGATCCAACTTTATCGGGTTGTCAAGGCGGGGAAACGCCTACACCAAGACAAGTGGCTCACTTCGGGCCAAATTCAAAAAATGTTTCCTCACCGGATGGGGGCACTCAACACAATGGAGACAATTTCTTCCTAAGGGGGGAGGACTGATCCAGTTGGATATTGGTGGCCACCCACCTATTCCAACTGGCTCCTCTTGACAATTTTTAGTTCAACACATTCTTTTGTTATTTTTTGTAATTGTGGGTTCTACACTTCTAGGGATGTATGAATCCCTACACAGCTTCTAGGTGGATATTGGAGGCCTCCCACCTAATCCAACTGGCTTATTTTGGATGTTTTCATGTCAATACATCTTTCTGTACTTCTAGGGCCGTTTTGGGGCCCTAAAAAATGTTTTTTTGTCTTGCCACAATCAAATTGTAGACAGAGTAATAGTTTGACTACATAATGTGTATTTCTCAAAAATACCTTTCCAACAAGCTATCACATGCCTAAAACGAAGGTCGTACGCAAAAGTTACGACCCCGTGAAGTTGAGGTACCAACTTACCCATCGGGGCCCGCATAACTTTTGGCATTTCATCTCCTAGGGTTATGTTTTTGGATGTCTAGGGTTTTGGAATTCATGAGTAATGTTAAAAATTCCTCTAGAGCCTCATTGCAATCATTATTCTCAAAAGGATGCACATAGCATCCACATCTTTTCTTAGAGATAGCTACCACCATTCAAGCAAGTTGTTTTCAGTTATGCAGTTTTACAATTTCAACCTATTATTCAACAGAAGTTATTGTTCACTGGATATGTGTTGTTGTTCTCAGTATCTCTGTGTTATTGTATTCATCCTGTTATTCTTTTTGTTCCTCTCATAAATACATATCAAGTGGTGAAGGCCCAGCTGGAGGGACTTAGTTTCTTGGTTTCGATATGTGTTGTTACAAAATTTTGTCACCTATGTACTTCTGTTGATTACATTAATAGAAATACTCTTTTCTTGTCTAATTATATGTCGCAAATATTTTTATTACTTTCCATGAGCATATTTTCTATGCACTTTAATGGATTATTCTATTTTATATGCTAACATTCTGTATAATTTCAACATGCTTGCATATCTTGGATGTTGAGGACAAGTTGCAGGTATAAATATTTGGGTTGTGAGATCAACCATTGTCTTCTTCGGACGTACAGATGAGGTAGGCTTATATCCTTCTCTTGTTATCATTTTCATTTATCTAGCATACTTGAGATTAGAGTTGATTTCTGGGTGTCATTCCATCTGTTGTGGTTTTCCCCTAGCAATAGAGAGATTTTCCTCATAACATTCCCCCCCACCATCTTCTTAATAATTTTCATCAAATTATTATTTCTTGACTAAGAGAGGCCATTTACTTGGGGATAATAATTGGAGGTGTGGGATAGGACAATTCCATAATCAAAACAAAATTTTGACAACTTTGTAAAATTGAATGCTTTGGAATTGTCGGTAGTGATATTTGTTGGCACTCTGAAATGAGTGATAATCCTTTCTTTTAAGAAATCCATCACACCTTTATCCATGGCCCTCTTTGTTGGTACTATTTCAACCCATATGGTGAAATAATTTGTAGTTGTAAGAATCCACTTATGACCATTGTTGATTTTTCCTTGA
>SNQJ01S0267934.1:0-11855 GCA_010110895.2 Picea sitchensis | reverse complement strand
AAATAGTTGAGAGTGTATGGAGATTTGTCTTATGGTGGAATTTATTGTTTTTCCTTCTGAAAAGAAAATGGGTATATATGAATATTCATAATTATGTAACTAAATTACAATTGTCTAAATAACATTATTGAGCTAGATAATTGTAATTAAAGGATTCCGCAAACATTTGATTGGTTTATTGTCTTTTATAAAATGAATATTCGTGTTGAATGGATTGGATGCATATGGAAATTACTATAGAGATGGTAGTTATTGTTATTAGTACATGCACGAGACTTGTATGTACTAGCTACACATGCATTTCTTACACATGTACACTAGTATGTATGAGTTTTCTTGGCTTACTTACTAATAATGTCGGTTAATTGTTATGAATGTGTGAACCATGTTTCTTTTCCCTTGTATCATAAAATACTTTAAACTTCGGGACGAACTTTCCTGAAGGGTGGGTGTATGTAACAACCCTAGTTAAATAATTTCTTAAGGTTTATTAACTTTAATTAATTAAATAATTAACTGTCTTAATGTATAATAGTTAAATAATGATTATTTAATTAATAATATTAATTAATTAATTATCTATTGTTTAATGTATGTTAATTAATTAATTAATCAATTAATTAACTCATTTAATGTTTGGGTAACGAATTAAAGTTTAATAAATTTTAATTTATTTAATAGAAAAACTTAACGTATGGAGGGATAAGGCATTGAATGGAGGGATAAGGCATTAAATGGAGGGATAAGGTGGATGGAATTGAATGAAGGGAGGAGGCAGTGAATGGAAGTGGGATATGAGGGTTCAAAGGGATTCGAGAGGGGGGAATTTTGATTTTTTGGGGGGAGGAACGATTATTTTGAGATTAGGGACTGTACTTTTCTGTTTTGGAGTTTGGTGGACTATTAAAGGAGAGCATAGGTTGCTGGGAGTTTTGGGCTCGGGGGCCAGGAATCCTCATGAAATCCTGGAGCTAGGGAGCCAGATAGGCTTTGTTCCTAGATGGCAGGGAGGAAAGATTCAGTTTTGGGAAGAGTTTGGGTAGAGCAGCTTGATCAGAGTTTCAGCTTCAGCTTGGACCGACAGAATTGGAGAAATAGCATCAGTAAGAGGTATGTATTTTCATTATTACGATGTGTTAGGTGGTTATCATCATGCTGTTGAATATTCTTATATGCTAAATAATGAAATTGCTTATACATTGAAAGAAATTTTATGTTTAAATTTATGAATTTTATTAGGCTTTGCTAAATAGGGCTTTACACCCAAACCTTTGTGCCACTGGGATTTCTTCAAGGGTTGACATCAATCACTAAGGGCTGACATCAATCTACAATATGACTCTCTAATAGTTGACATCAATGACAGCCAACAATCCATACCAACTATCCATCAACCTAAGTCAATTGTCTGACAATATGCCCCTTTGAGATTGATGGCAACACTAATATTGATGGAAACACTTAGTCATGATAACATTCATGATTATACTCTTTATCAATGTTTCTATCTTTCCCCCATTGACATCAATGGAAAAGGGTATCTCCCTTTGGGGATGCTCCCCCTGTCTATGTGCCTTTGATTTTTATTTTTGTTTATAATCCTATGATTACTCTCATTCTCTTCATATGAATAATATCTCCCCCTTTGACAAAGGGTATCACTCTAAAGTCATATTGCTCATTATTCCTTTGTGACAATCGCTCCCCTTGGAAACATGTCTCTATGCTCTCTCTCCAAGAATTTACCTTTGCATCCAATAAATCTCTCCCCCTTTGTCCTATTTATGGTGCTTCCTCGTGTACATATAAGACATATAAGATAAGAATTCAAATGAATTCATTTTGGAGTATAAATTACTCCTAGTTTTTGGTGAAGATAATCAAGGGATTCTCATGGAAGCAGGGTTTGTAAAGATGTATGCCACTTGTAATTTGTTCCCATATATTCAATTCTTTCATTCTTCTCTATAACCCGTTCCCGTAGAAAATGATACTTGATTGCAATGTGCTTCATCTTGGAGTGCATCACTGGGTTCTTTGAGATACAGATGGCACTTGTATTATCAAAATAGATTGGAATGGGCTCATTATACTCAACATGTATATCTGTCATAGTTTGTTTCATCCAAAGAACCTGTATACAACATGTTGTTCATGAAATATACTTTATCTTGGTTGTAAATAGAGATATTGATGATTGTCTCTTTATTATCCATGATACTAAACACTCACCCAAGTAGAACGATGCTCCACTAGTGCTTCTTCGACCATAAATACAACCTTTCCAATCTGCATCTATGTAGACAATAAGAGATAGATCCTTCTCTTTTGGATACCATAATCCAAACTCTTATGTTCCTTTGAGAAATATGAAAATCTTCTTCCTTGCTAATACATGTGATTCCTTTGGTGCTGCTTGAAATCATACCACTTGTCCAACTACCTGCATTATATCTGGTTTAGATGTTGTCACATATAGTAAGATACCAATAATTGACCTGTATTATCTCTGGCCTGTAGACTTTCAATCAACATCTTTGCTCAACTTTCAACTGGTTTGCATAGGAGTGGTTACTAGTTTGCAATCTTCCATTCCAAACCTCTTTAGTATTTCTCTAATATACTTACTTTGAGAAATAAATAGTCCTTGGTTTCTTTGACATATCTGAAGACCCAAAAATAGGGATAGTTCTCCAAGTAATGACATTTCAAATTCATTATGCATATCCTTTGAAAATTTGTGTCTTAACATATCATTAGTACTTCCAAAACAATATCATCAACATAAATTTCAATTAAGAAAATACTACCTTGAGTTACCTTGATGTAGAGGTTGTTATCAACGCTTCCTTCGGATAGTTCGTAGGGAGTTTTGTCATATTTTTTTCTGAGCATTACTCTATTTTGAATGTGAACTGATGTATGAACTTCATGTGTACAAAAAATATCTGTCAATTTGGAATCCATTGGCATTGTTCGAGCCATTTCCTATGTAATTATCATCCATTATGATAATGTTCCTTTGTCTCTGAACCGCTCTCTAAACCAATCTATGAATCCATGATCTTGTCCACTATCATATATCTCTCCAAACCTACTAAGTGTTCTTACAAATCCATATCTTTCCATACTTTCCAAAACTCTGCTTGCGCAAATGTCCATAATGATGACCCATTTATCACTATACTATCATGAGGTCTATATTAATCTACAAAATTGTACTTATGATAATTGATTGCTTTGAATATGTCTTCTCAAACTCTCCAAGTTGCTTTAAGGAAGGTTCTTTGGTCTGTCACAACTATCACATAGAATCCCCCTGTTTAATATTTATATTATTTGGGAGTCTCTAAGTCGAATGGCTCAGAACAATTCTTGCTCCAATGTGTATTCATCATCATCTTCATTGGTAGATTCAATATCATATTCATTGTTAGATTCATTATCTCTCTGAGATCTTCCTTGTTTCTTTCTGTCTATGGATTCATCTTTCACTTCAATTCTTGAAAGTACAATCTCTTGAAACTATTTCTTGTTTACATGACCTTCTTTTCTTTCAGTTATTTTCCAAACCTTTATGTATCTGACATCTTTACTTTTCTCTATAGAATTTTCTTCATCTCATTTTATTGCCAATCTTGCGATCTCTGGTACCTAGTCTTTGTTCACATGTTCTTCCTATTTTCTTATCCATACTTTCTTATATCTAATATCAATATTCTATTTCATGGAAGTATCGATCATGCTTCTACAAGCACTGGCTATGTGTCCATAGTTATGACATTTGTAACACTTAATGTTATGTTTGACCACATAGGCACTTCTTGCTTGAACATTTCTTTTATAATCCCTACAATTTGCAGCCTTATGTCCAAAGTTAATACAATAAAAACAATGACCATAGAATAAATTTGCATACCTGGGAGTGAATGATCTTCTTTGTGGCGTAGTCCTTATGAATTTTTTCCTTGACTGATCATGATCATTATTGAAGCTTCTTTGTGGCTTGAACATGGATGATATTCTTGATGATGTATCTTCAATAGTTTTCTTAGATTCTGGTTGATCATGATTTCTTCCTTTGAGTAATTATACATAATTCTTTCTATTTTCTTCATTCTTCTTTTCTAGCAAACTAGAGTTCTTCTCCTCATTATATATAATTGATGTGGATGTTTCTCACTCTTCAACGTTCTTGTTGAGCTTGACAATTTTACTTCTGAATGTGACAACTTCTTATTCAAGTTTCTCATCCTCTTCTTCTTTCTTCATTATTTGAGACTTCATGACCTATTTTGTTCTCTTTTCTTCTTCAAGTTGGATTTTCAATGTAATTATTTCTTCTTCTAGTCTTCTCGCTTCTTGACCAAACTCTTCCTCAAGTTGGTTTAAGTCATTGGTTCTTTCCTTGAGATTATGCATCAGTATCTTTTCTCTCTTTTCTGCTTCTTCCTTTTGTGTTGCTATCTTGGCTTCTAAACATTTATTTTGATATTCTAGAGTTTCTTCAAATCTTCTGGCCTCTTCTAGTTAATCTCTTAAATTCTTGATGACCCGTTGATCCTTTTCAGAACCTTGAACATGTTCCTTTTGGTTCATCAATTATTTCTTAGATAACTTGTTTTCTTCTCTTTATTTCTTTAGATATTTAATTGCACTGATCAATTTTTCTCTGTAATCAACTTATGCTTCTTCATACTCTCCCTGTTTTGAATCTATCTGACATGATGAGCATCATTCTTCTTGTTCTGTATCTGTTGGCATTTTCTAAATCTACGATGAGTGAAGAATATATGTCATGTAACTTATCCCAAAGTTCTTTTGTTGATGAACATTTACCAACCTTTTCTCTTACCATATTAGGTAATCCTTCCCAGATGAAATCCATTGCTATTTTATTATTCTTCCTCAATTCCTTCTTGGTTGTAGTCTTTTCCCTTTTTGAATTATCATATCCTGTAACAACTAATAGACAAATATAATTTTGCTGTGCCTGTAAAAATACTTTCGTCCTTATGCTCCACATCTCATACTTAAAACCATTATGACCATTAAACATTACTAATCCATTCTCAGAATAATCCATGATCTCCTTCCAGTGGTTAAATTTTTTCCTGAAGGAACCGTCTCTGATACCAATTGTTGGATTACTGAGAGGGGGCGTGAATGAGTAATAGAGAAATTTAATCCTTATTAACCATATAATCCAAGTGTTATATCAATGTATCATTATCATACGATAACTGCAGAGTAAATAAGCAATGAACAAATGAACAATCATACACATACATAGTACACTAGTGTTTTATGTGGAAACCCAAAGAGGGATAAAAAAAAAAATGATTTTTCTTATATGTCTTCAAGAATTACATTTATTGGAAGCACCGAATTCCTTTGTTTTCCAGCTGCAACTGGAAGGAGGCTCTATCCCCCCAGTTTGTCAAGATAGAACCTAAGGGAAGCTCCAACTCCCCAATTCTCTAGCTACATCTATAAGGTGGCTACAACCCCCTATGTTCTCTGGCTACAATCGGAAGGTGGAAACAACCACATGTCCTTCCCCCATCCAATTGCCCTGACGTATAAGTAGAATTATGGAACCACTATCACACTATCACTGTGACATATAATGTTTTAAACCTATACCAATCAACTTGCACCAAATAACCTGAACCATGAATCAACCATGCATCAAACATGCATTAACCTGCACCACAAACAAATGCATCAAACGTGCATGAAATTGTACCAAACAACCTGTAATCAACCTATACCATAAACAAGTGCATCAACCATGCACCAACTTGTACCTCAACTTGTACCATGAATAAGTGCATCAACCATGCACCAAAACTGTACAAATAACCTGTCACAACAACCTGTCCATAAAACACTATAACATCAACCTGTCTCATCAATCTTATCAACCAAATCATATCTACTCACCAATATCAATCGCCAAGAAAACTGTCAAATGTACATCAACCAAGAATAACACAACAACTCATAATCATCACCAAGATCAATATGTGCTTCTAATAATAGAAGTATGTTACATCATCCATAAACCATGTGTCAACAATACTACTAACAAGTGCCTCCAACCCTATACCAAGTATGTACCAATCATGTATCAACTACTTAGAAACTATGGATCCTCAAGATGTACCAACATCATCAACTATACATCTCATGTATGTGCCAACTGTGACATCCCCCCAAAATAAAATATTTCCTTTTATGTGCTGGAAATTTATTTCTATTTTTGGCAAATTCGAATCTGGAATTTGTTTTCCATTTATGGCAATTCCGAATTTCGAATTTAATAATTGTGATTGTTGGGCATAGATCTGTTTGGACTCAACTAACTATTTGACTATGCCACTTGTATCACAACAAAATATTTATATTAATTGCAGGAGGACAAATGGAACAACCATGTCAAAATCAGCTGATCGTGACTCCATGAGTGGGGAACATGTTGGAACTACCTTTAGGCTCACTATGAGAAGTGGAAAATCAAATATTTGGCCACTGGCAACCCCTAAAAATCAGGGATTAAGAGAGGTGTGAAAATCCCCAAAGGAGGGAAAAAGACCTGGGCAAAAAAAATGATAAATAGAATAAGTGAGGAGGTAGGACACTGCCAAGTATGTTGGGAAAAGATTTTTGAGCTCTCTTGATGTTATGACCACTGCGGATTGAGTGTGAGGCAAGAGGAGTCTGCTGAAACAAAATTGCCTTGTTGTTATGAGCATTGTTGAGCAAGCCTGAGGCAAGAGGATAATTGTTGGAATTGAAGGACATTGATGAGGAGGAGTTTCCAAGTTCTCCCTCATGGATTCATGGTCAGGCTAGGGGTGAATCGGGCAAGTGACTTTGGCTGCCTTGTTCTACGGTTGGGAGGAACGTGGTTGTTCCCTTTGTCTTCCTGCGGATTGGATTTATATATGTTGATCTACCCCTCTCTAATTTTGGCTATGTTTTGATTGATGGCAAGTATTTGTTGTGTGATTATATCTAATTGCGTTAATGTAAACCTTTCCCTCTTTGTTCTTGGATGTTTTGTGTGTAACTGATATTATGCATCAAATTGTTTCTAAATTTGAAGTAATTATTTCAATGGATGACATTTATTGTGGTATTAAATGTACAATCACAGTCTAAATTATGGAGTGGTCCCTCCCGAAATCTGGAAGTGCTAGGCAAATTTATTTTGATAGAAGTTGAGTTTAAGAAAGTTGGTCCATCTATGGGTTAGGTTTAATCTGAAGTCAAAATACTAGATGTACAAAAATTTGGAAAGTTAAAGAATTCTGGGAACCCCCAGAAACCAAACTCTGATCCCTCGGATCATCAATTATAATTTCCAAACTCTGATGGAGTGATATTCTTATTCATGTATTTACATAAATGCACATATCTAGTACTGTTGACATTTAATGCCTTGTTTAAGGAGGCTCTAAGTGAACATAATAGGAGTTACCTTTTACAGAACTCGTTACCTTATTGTACCCCTTTTTATAGACTATATGCGTATAAAAGTCAGAAGCTAGATTTTTTGGAATCCTGATAAGTAAATGGATATTCAATCCTTCTACACCTATTGTTTCACAGAACGAAAGTAAGAATACCAGTACAATGAAAAAATCTTAGAATTATGAAAATAATGTGGATTTTCGGCATTCAGGACTTGTTGATTACATTTATATGAAGTTCCCTTGCTTTTCCAAACCCCAAAACCCCGAATCCCGAAATCCTGAAGTGTTGGTCCCACACCCTTTGTTAAGAACCAAATACCAATATAGCATAGAAAAACCTCAGAAAAAGCACTCAACGCCTTGAAAAAGATAAAATTTTAGATAATAATCCTCTTCGAGGGGGAAACCTCCTTTTACCCCACTTAAATGTTCATGTCCAAGATGATTCAAAATGAAAATGTCTCCTTCTCTTTTCTTCTTCAAGTTGGATTTTCAATGTAATTATTTCTTCTTCTAGTCTTCTCTCTTCTTGACCAAACTCTTCCTCAAGTTGGTTTAAGTCATTGGTTCTTTCCTTGAGATTATGCATCAGTATCTTTTCTCTCTTTTCTGCTTCTTCCTTTTGTGTTGCTATCTTGGCTTCTAAACATTTCTTTTGATATTCTAGAGTTTCTTCAAATCTTCTGGCCTCTTCTAGTTGAGCTCTTAAATTCTTGATGACCCGTTGATCCTTTTCGGAATCTCGAACACGTTCCTTTTGGTTCATCAATTATTTCTTAGATAACTTGTTTTCTTCTCTTTATTTCTTTAGATATTTAAATGCACTGATCATTTTTTCTCTGTAATCAACTTATGCTTCTTCATACTTTCCCTCTTTTGAATCCGTCTAACATGATGAGCATCATTCTTCTTGTTCTGTATCTGCATCTTATTTGGCATTTTCTAAATCTACGATGAGTGAATAATATATGTCATGTAACTTATCCCAAATTTCTTTTGTTGATGAACATTTACCAACCTTTTCTCTTCCCATATTAGTTAATCCTTCCCAGATGAAATCCATTGCTATTTTATTATTCTTCCTCAATTCCTTCTTGGCTGTAGTCTTTTCCCTTTTTGAATTATCATATCCTGTAACAACTGATAGACAAATATAATTTCCCTGTGACTATAAAAATACTTTCGTCCTTATGCTCCACATATCATACTTAAAACCATTATGACCATTAAACATTGGTAATCCATTCTCAGAATAATCCATGATCTCCTTCCAGTGGTTAAATTTTTTCCTGAAGGAACCGTCTCTGATACCAATTGTTGGATTACCGAGAGGGGGGGTGAATGAGTAATAGAGAAATTTAATCCTTATTAACTATATAATCCAAGTTTTATATCAATGTATCATTATCATTCGATAACTGCAGAGTAAATAAGCAATGAACAAATGAACAATCATACACATACATAGTACACCAGTGTTTTACGTGGAAACCCAAAGAGGGATGAAAAAAAAAATGATTTTTCTTATATGTCTTGAAGAATTACATTTATTGGAAGAACCAAATTCCTTTGTTTTCCAGTTGCAACTGGAAGGAGGCTCCATCCCCCCAGTTTGTCAAGATAGAACCTGAGGGAAGCTCCAACTCCCCAATTCTCTAGCTACAGCTAGAAGCTGGCTACAACCGCCTATGTTCTCTGGCTACAACCGGAAGGTTGAAACAACCACATGTCCTTCCCCCGTCCAATCGCCCTGACGTCTAAGTAGAATTATGGAACCACAATCACACTATCACTGTGACATATAATGTTGTAAACCTATACCAATCAACTTGCACCAAATAACCTGAACCATGAATCAACCATGCATCAAACATGCATTAACATGCACCACAAACAAGTGCATCAAATGTGCACGAAATTGTACCAAACAACCTGTAATCAACCTATACCATAAACAAGTGCATCAACCATGCACCAACTTGTACCTCAACCTGTACTAGGAATAAGTGCATCAACCATGCACCAAAACTGTACAAATAACCTGTCACAACAACCTGTCCATAAAACACTATAACAACAACCTGTTGCATCAATCTTATCAACCAAATCATATCTACTCACCAATATCAATCGCCAAGAAAAATATCAAATGTACATCAACCAAGAATAACACAACAACTCATAATCAACACCAAGATCAATATGTGCTTCTAATAATACAAGTATGTTACATCATCCATAAACCATGTGTCAACAATACTACTAACAAGTGCCTCCAACCTTGTACCAAGTATGTACCAATCATGTATCAACTACGTAGCAACTATGGCTCCTCAAGATGTACCAACATCATCAACTATACATCTCATGTATGTGCCAACTGTGACATCCCCCAAAAATAAAATATTTCTTTTTATGTGCTGGAAATTTATTTCTATTTTTGGCAAATTTGAATCTGGAATTTTTTTTCCATTTATGGCAATTCCGAATTTCGAATTTAATAATTGTGAATGTTGGGCAGAGATCTGTTTGCACTCAACTAACTATTTGACTATGACACTTGTATCACAACAAAATATTTATTTTAATTGTAGGAGGACAAATGGAACAACCATGTTAAAATCAGCTGACCGTGACTCCATGAGTGGGGAACATGTTGGAACTACCTTTAGGCTGACTATGAGAAGTGGAAAATCAAATATTTGGCCACTGGAAACCCCTAAAAATCAGGGATTAAGAGATCTGCGAAAATCCCCAAAGGAGGGAAAAAGACCTAGGCAAAAAAATTGATAAATAGCATATGTGAGGAGGCTGAACACTGCCAAGTATGCTGGGAAAATATTTTTGACCTCTCTTGCTGTTATGAACACTGCGGATTGAGTGTGAGGCAAGAGGAGTCTTTTGAAACAGAATTTCCTTGTTGTTATGAGCACTATTGAGAAAGTGTGAGGCAAGAGGATAATTGTTGGAATTGAAGGACATTGATGAGGAGGAGTTTCCAAGTTCGTCCTCATGGATTCATGGTCAGGCTAGGGGGTGAATCGGGCAAGTGACTTTGGCTGCCCTGTTCTACAGTTGGGAGGAATGTTGTTGTTCCCTTTGTCTTCCTGCGGATTGGATTTAGATATGTTGATCTACCCCTCTCTAATTTTGGCTATGTTTTGATTGATGGCAAGTATCTGTTGTGTGATTATATCTAATTGCGTTAATGTAAACCTTTCCCTCTCTGTTCTTGGATGTTTTGTGTGTAACTGATATTATGCATCAAATTGTTTCTAAATTTGAAGTAATTATTTCAATGGATGACATCTATTGTGGTATTAAATGTACAATCACAGTCTAAATTCTGGAGTGGTCCCTCCCGAAATCTGGAAGTGCTAGGAAAATTTATTTTGATATAATTTGAGTTTAAGAAATCTGGTCCATCTACGGGTTAGATTTAATATGAAGTCAAAATACTAGATGTACAAAAATTTGGAAAGTTAAAGAATTCTGGGAACCCCCAGAAACCAAACTCTGATCCCTCGGATCATCAATTATAATTTCCAAACTCTGATGGAGTGATATTCTTATTCATGTATTTACATAGATGCACAGATCTAGTACTGTTGACATTTAATGCCTTGTTTAAGGAGGCTCTAAGTGAACATAATAGGAGTTACCTTTTACAGAACCCGTTACCCTATTGTACCCCTTTTTATAGACTATATGCGTATAAAAGTCAGAAGCTAGATTTTTTGGAATCCTGATAAGTAAATGGATATTGAATCCTTCTACACCTACTGTTTCACAGAACGAAAGTAAGAATACCAGTACAATGAAAAAATATTAGAATTATGAAAATAATGTGGATTTTCGGCATTCAGGACTTGTTGGTTACATTTATACGAAGTTCCCTTGCTTTTCCAAACCCCAAAACTCTGAATCCTGAAATACCGAAGTGTTGGTCTCACACCCTTTGTTAAGAACCAAATACCAATATAGCATAGAAAAACCTCAGAAAAAGTACTCAACGCCTTGAAAAAGTTACAATTTTAGATAATAAGCCTCTTCGATGGGGAGACCTCCTTTTACCCCACTTAAATGTTCATGTCCAAGATGATTCAAAATGAAAATGTCTCCTTAACATGCCCCTCCCCTTGAGAAAAGTGTTGCCCACAATGGTTGAGTAACTCTGGATGCTTCTGTATAAAAGACTCATCTTACCAAGTGGAATCTTCAGCCGGTAGTTTCCTCCATTCAATGAGATACTCTGAAATGGATCTATTCCTCAGCTAGCGAATTCTTATGTCAGTGATGGCTTCAGGTTCCAATATGATTTTTCCTTCCTCATCAAGTTCTAGCAATATAGTTTGAACTGGGATCTTGTTGCCT
>SNQJ01S0267933.1:0-11855 GCA_010110895.2 Picea sitchensis | reverse complement strand
GGGACAAATGTCGATAAAAAGGTACTTCTGTTATCCTTCCTTCTCATGTGTTAGTTTAGATAGATTTGAAAGGAATTCAGTGTCCATGTTAAGCATTTTCTGTCTTAGAGTTAAGGTCAAGCTCTTTGAGGTCATCTACCTATCTGCAGGGAGATTTTCCTACAACACTCGCACTTTTCTAGAATCAATTGCCTATATGCTTTCACTGGTTTCATAATAGTTAGTGCAACTCATGCCCAATGCCTCCATGATTGCTAGTGGCATTATATTATTTGTCGAAATAGTGTCAACTAAACAATTATGTAGTGCAACATCATGTTTTTCAATCGAGATATAGAAGGGCAGAATTTTACCTCTCATCTTGGCAGTTGTCGGGCTTTGGCTTTGTTTTGGACTGGTAATGACAACTTCATATCTTTTAGATGGATCATCCAATAACTTCAAAATATTATGTATTTGTTGGGGAATCTTCACCACTTCCATAAAGGGAAAAGTTATTCTCAATTTACTTGGGTCCTCCATGACACTATATGTCATTTGAGTTGAGCTTGACACCAGGTGTTTCCTTTTAGTTCCATTTCCATCCGTCACTTTCTCATTTGTTTTTTATTTTTCCTTTTGTTTTTGTTTTTCCTTGTCAAAGTCTCCTTTATTCTTGGGTCTATTTACAGATCCTCTCATCTGGGCGACATTTTCTTGTGAGTTGGGATCATTTTCACCCTCTCCAAATATATACATGGATGTATCACATCCATCAATTTGCATAGTTTCAAAGCTTTCATCAGGTAAGTAATAATTTTCTTGCTCAATTAATTGCACATCATAGACATCATCCAGAATAGTCGCGTTTGGAGTAGGCTGTCTGGGAACCCTTGGTCTTCGTGGTTTATCAATATTCTCAAACCTCACTCTATTTTCGGGGGGAGGGTTCCTCCTTTGCTCGGGGATTGGCATTCTTGGGTTTGGCATGTTATTATCTCCCCTTCTTATTTTGGTTATCTTGTTCTACATTTGTTTGATGGTTCTATTCATCTGTGCAATTTCAATTCTTTGCTTAGTTTCCTACGCCTCCATGAGATCAGCCTTTACGTCAGGTATGGTCCCCTTGAAAAATTCTCCTGTCGTCACTTGACTTTGAACCACTCGAGGCTTGTATTCCTCATTTTATCTTGAGCTAGAAGTTCCTTGGTCATCAATACTTAATCCCCCAATATTCCTTTGTACTCTTCCCAATATAATGTTGGGGTTGACACCTGTTTCAATCATAATTTCTTCCATCTCAGTGGCTTTATTCATTGCCTCCTCCAAATTATCCATTTGGGATTTTCTGATGGAATATTTTACATTCGGGGGCATTGAATTCTTATAACAACTGAGAATGACCAGGTCATTTGGTATTTTATCTTCTGGAATTCTACTCAAGGTATTATTGAACCTGAGATTAAAATCTTGTATCCTTTCATTCTTCCTCAACCCAATCTGGGTGAAGTTGGTGAGGAGGGTATGGTAAGAAATTGGAGGGGAAAACATAGTTAGGAACATATCTTCGATATTGTTAAACGAGGGAATGGATCTACTGGGAAATGTTGTATACCATTCATAAGATCTTTCTAATAAGGTTTGCATAAACAACCTTACCATGATGTCATCATATTCAACACGATGAAAGTCACAAACATGAAGAAATAAATGCAGATGCCTCTTTGCATCGATTGTTCCATCTCCATAAAATTCCTTTAAGGTACCCTTAGGGAGAATAGGGATCTCATGTTTCTCACCTATAATATTAAGAGGGGAATCTCTTACCCTCCTTCTATTTTCAAACCCTGAGATTCCTTGATTTCTTGCAACATCTCTTCCACCTCCTTGTCTCTCCTCATGATGCTTGTCTTGGGGATGTTTGTCTCTCGATACCATGTCTGGCGAGACTTCAGGGCTAGACTTTTCACTTATAAGAATAGATATTTTCTTACTTTTACTTTTGGTAATGGGTCCCTTGTATTCGTCCAGCTTCAATCTCGAACTTGTTCTTGTGCTTCTATAGCTAGCCTTTGATTTCTTTGATCTTGTCATTCTTATCTCCTCTGTCTTAGGAGGATTTCTCTTTCTTCTTCTTGTACTGATATCTTCCAAGAACTTTCTTACTCTTCTCGATTCCGGGCTGTTTTTATTACCATATTGTACAACTGGTGTAAAATGCTTCGTTGATTATTCAATCCAATTTCCAAATGGGGTTAATTACCTTGGGGTAAAGTCATATATTCTTTCAAAAACGCTGGGCCAGGTTCCAAATTTTCATTTCATGTCCCCAGTATGGTTGCCAAAATTTTTGATGCTTGAATCCGTTAGGACTGAAATGACAAACTCACAAGGATACAAATCCCCCTGCATTTTTAGAGAGGTGGTACTCCTCTACTAGGATTTTCATGGGACTCTAGGTCTTCAGAATGTGGGACTTCACAAAAGTCCGTCGTGGTAATCAAAGAAAAAGTAAATATGAAAAAACAGTAAATGTTTTTATTTTCTTTTAAATAAATTTCCCGAGGATGGACCAGGAACCACACACATTCACACATTTAATGTAAATAAGAAAAAAATCCTCACATCCATCATAGTTTGGCTAAATATTTCCGATCACATAAAAATAAAAGGAAATGATCCGCAGGCATAAGAGAACTTTGATAGAGTGATACATGGGCAGCTCAAATAAAGATAATGATATATCAACCTCAAATACTTTATATTAAAAAAACTAGGTTACAAAGTACAGTCGAGATTGTTCCCAAAATAACTCTCTTGAAATTTATAAAAAATATATGGTTTATTACATATTCTCCAAAATTTAAATGTGTTTGTCATAAATACTGGGATCGGGGCCCTGCGGACCATAAATAAAATATATATAAGAATGAAGTTTGTAGAAGGAATAAAGTGGGTGACAGAAGACAACAAGACTTGGTAAGAAGAAAAAGGAAATTATCAGTCTTCGGTTAACGGTTTCTATTTAAAGATCTGGAGTAACTGGATGAAGGACTTGATAAAGAAAGACGGATGTGATCAGTATGAACTTACTATGATGGTATCTCCTATTGTCACTTTCTTGCTGATGTCCTTTTATTTCTTTCATCGATGGTTATAGGAACCATCTCAACTGCCTTTTGCCCTTCATCGGTCAGTTTGTCGATAGCTTTTTTAAACCACTCTTCGATGTAGCTTCTCATTGGTGCCACGTTGATTTCATGCCATATTTTATATTGAATATCTCACTCTCCAAGTCCCTTAGATGAATGGAAATATTACACAAAGCTTCTTCAATATCTTTATTTTTTACTGAATAATCCACTAGCCAATTGTCTACGTCATCTTCATTATACTCAAGAATGCCACATAAATTTTCAAATGATAACCCTTTAAAGATCTCAACTTGTTCATCAAAGGATTGCTTGGTTAGGAACAATGAGTTAAGGATCAATTTAGGGTCTTGGACCTCATTGGTGCTTCCGTCCAGGTCTATCTCAGTCAGTCTCTTGAATAGTTCTTCCTTCTTCAATACAACTTGGTCACATGCTTGGACAATTATATTCAAGTTTTTAACTTTTTCCTTCCATCATGCGTTCAGTTGTTTTATTCGGTTCGGAGAAGGGAGATCCTCCTCTCTTCTTCTCAACTCTGTCATATTGGTAAATTTAACATCGAAGGGTACGACCGCGTCAAGGTAAAATTCTTCTTCATTTTTCAAATCTTCCTGTAAATATTCATGGAAGGCATGTGCTCTCATTCCAAAAGAGACCATGTTCTTTTACATATCCCAAGCCTCTATAATTAATTCCATTATTTTCTTAATGTTATTCTCCACATATCCCCTGGCTTATGTGAGTAGGCTTGAAGAACCTTTTAGTCTAGCTACAGGTCTGGTAGGCCCAATCATTGCTAAAGGACTAGCAAGTACTGGAGGAGGAATTAAAGATTCTTCCAATTCTTTGACTCTTTCCTTTAACTTGGCGTTCTCTGCTTCAAGGCCTCCAATAGAATAGTCTAGAGCATCTCCATTTTCTCAGTGAGTTATGGAAATTTGGGAAGACTGCATGTTCCGTAGTTTAACCTATGAATGAGATTTCCCCTTTTTGTTGTTTACATCTCTTTTCTCAATAATTAAATTTTTGGACTCCCTGTCAAAAACAACACTCTGAAATACAAAAGTCTCTTCTTCATCAAAGGTCTCACTCTCAATTATTTCCATCAAAATATTTTGGTGAGCTATGTCCCCTAGCTGATCAGTGTGGGGGAACATTTTTTCAATATCAATCTCAAGTTATATATCTTCAAGGGAGAAGTCGTGGATGTCACTTTCAAATCGAGGTTCTTCCTCTTCTTGCACAATATTTTTTCTTTTCTTCCTCAAGGGAAGTTTATGGGAGCTTTCAATTTTTCCCGAAGGAGATTTTTTATCTCCTCTTCCACCTGATGAAATGTGGGTCATTTTCTTAATTGGGTGGGCCGTTGGAGCACTGCTCTGAGATGTTTTAATTTTTGGAGTGACAGTTGGGGATTGGACACTCTTCTTTCCAGGACCTTTTCCTTTCTGTTTGTACGACTCATTGGTGCTGAGTATTGTTTCCAGGTCTCCAATGTCATGAGCAGGAGTGCCCGAGTCATTATCTATGTCTTCATTCAGAACAATATTAATAAAATAATTGTTGAAGCCAATTGCCAGTAGATGTTCTACAAAAATTCTTCTAGGGTCGAACCCTTTTATCCTTTCAACATATCTTAGATTCAGGATGTGGAGGTGGCCTACAAATTCATCAATATTGTTCATATTTTTGAATACGAAGTCCCCAAATTTTCAAGGTAGAGGTATGAATTGCTTTTTTCTCTTTTCATGGAAAAAATGCAACCAGTAGTTCTACTTTCTTGCTACTTCAGTAACAAACATTTTTTTAGATATGTGGCATGGAAGGAAGGAAGGATTTTCCTTGGAACCGAAAATCCTTATGACATTTTAATTCTCCATTTGTTCCAGTGTCCCCTTCCTATCCAAGAACTTACTCGCCTGGTCAGAGATCCGTGGGGTGTCCTTTCCAAACAAAAAACCTTTAAAAATTGTGAAAAAGTCATTAAAAACTTCATAAAAATGTTGGGAGTCTTTGTGCCTCCATAATGTTTGATACTAGAAGGTTACCGTGTCGAATTCATAGTTTACCTTATTACACACAGATAATATTGGAAACTGACAAAAATGTGCTATCACGAAAACCAAATAAGAGGACATAAATAATTTATTCTCCTTTTTGTATTGTGACAATTGGTAAGATATTTCAATGGAAATCAACTTTCCCCAATCGAATATGGCCTATTCCTTGACTGTAAAGTACAAAATGTAAAGAATCATGCGAGAAATGTTGGATGTAGTTTCTTGTCCTGATATCCTCATGAAAAACCAAGAAATTTCCCGGAAGGGATTTTTAAATGAGCCAACCGATAATCTCATGATATCTTCGGGGATGGCTGCTAGGTTCTCCAGGAAATCAGGTAAGAGGTCCAACCCATTATCATGCTTCTTTAATAATTCTTTACAATATTCACTCTTGAAGTTAAGCGTTGACTCAGGAATTCTCAACATCTTACGAGATACTTGAGGCAACAGAGAGATAGGGGAATGATCCGCTGGCTTGGAATATATCTCTTGGTGCACTAGGAGACCAACTCCTTATAGTCGAAAACCTCTGGGACACAACCTGCACAAACTATTCCAAATGTCTAGATTACTTCTTTTTAGCCAGAATGGGATGAGTAGTAAGAATATGCTTTAGAACATTGAAAGTTTTGGTCCTCATGCCCGAAAATGTTCAATGTATATCCATAGAATTGTTGTCGATATTCTTCCATAAGTTGACAAAAATGTTCCTTTGCTCCAGATAATGTTTAAAATGAATGCTTGAGAGGGATAATATAATCCTCCACAAATGTTGGTTTAATGCGTTTTAATAGGAGATCTCCTCGAGCCCTTCGCCTATTAATGACAATCTTTACGGAACATGCATGATGAGTTGTTAGAATTAAAGAATACTAAATGTGTATTGGGAAAAACGTGAAGGTGGCGGGGACAAATGGGAGCAAAATAAGACTTGAGATTTTTGTGAACCCACGATTGCAGAAGGTCAAAAAATGACTAAGTGTTGTAACGTCATCGATCGGACTTAAGAAAGGAGAGATGATTTACTTATGATAATGGGGGGGGGGTCCAATGGTCAAAATGTAGATCATGTATTTTTTGATGAAATATGTATATCACAAAACATGGGATATGAAATATTGACCCTGCCAACTCGAGAACCTGTGATTGCAAAAAACGGCTAAGTATAGGATAGTGCGATGGATGGTCAGACTCGTGATGTGAGGATGTGGATGGAGATGAGGATCCACAAGTCCGCCAACTCGGGAACCCGCGATCTCATCATTTTAAAAAAAATGACCAAGTATAAGAACTAGAAAGGGAGAATAGAGGGAAAAAGGAAAAGGAAAAAAAAAGGTAAGTATAGAAGAGGGAAAAGAAGGGGAGAAAAGAAGTTGGAAAAGTAGAAAAGGGGAGGAAAGTTTCAGAAGAAGGAATTGATCTCAACATGTAGCTACTCACACTTGTAAGGAATCCATTTGGATTATGAAACTATGTTCAGATGTGGAATAATTTAAAGAGCTATTACAATTTAGTGTGATAGTTAAAGTGCCATCTATTTGGAAAAGAACCCAACCTAATTTCATGAGAAGACAAAGAATATTAATATCTAATACCATGTTGCTAGAGACATGGTAGAGGATGAAAAGGTGATATTGGAGAAATTTGAAATGTTATAGAATGTTGTATATGCCACTAACAAATCCAATGAATGCAAATAAGTTCATGTGGTGTTGTAAATCTATGGGCCCCATGAACCCTAGAAGTTAGTTCATAGTTTGATGCATTCTTATTTAATCTATTACAAGGTATATGACAAGTGGGAGAGTGTTAGGAAAGGCGTTCCACACACCTTGCAATGAATGATTTTAGAAGATGATAAAACTAATGGAGGTTTCCAACCCACACCATGGTAGTTATCTCACACATGTAGTAAGTTTTTCAGTAAAAGCTAAAAATCATGCATGAAGTAATCTTTTTAGTAAAAGCCAAAAATTCATGAATGAAGTAATGTTTTTCGTAAAAGCCAAAAACCTTTAGTGGTTAATAGCATGTGGAATTAGAAACCATAAATGGTTTATGGTTCCATTATGCCTATATATTGAGTGCTTGGGTTGGATGCATAGTGAGAGGTTATTGAAGGTAGTATTATGGTGCTAAAATTTCTCTGGAACTTTAATGTTGTTGATCATTCTTGTTAAGAGCATAAAGACTCTTAAAGTATTTTGTAACCTATATTAGTTATTTAATTATATATTGAACTTACTTTGGATTGTAGGGTTTTTTTCCCTAAAGGTTTTTCCCTAAGAAATTATTGTGTAATGGTTGTATGTCTCTATGTTATTGTTTTCTACAACTATATGCTTACATTTTCTGTGTATTATTCTCTCATTGATTAGAGTAGGAAGTGTATTTTCACTTATTATTCCTTTCACCCTTGGCCTTCAAGGGAAACATGATTTCCATTTGATATGAATTATTTTCATAATAACATTTCTTTCTTTCCCAAAGGTACATGAGTAAATAATAACATATTGACCACATAATAAAATGTTGAAGTAATACAAGATAGAATAGATTTATGTGTCAATGTCATGTCATGTAGGCCAAAGCTGTAAGAGGGGGTTGGTTTTTTTTTTTTTACTTCTCACAAATCCCGTGGTGGTTCCTAGAGTGACTTCATGAGCTCATGTAGTTATCCTTCCTACGTTTCTTCCATGATTCCTTCATCCATTGTGAGTTGAAGGTGGGCATCTACAAGGTGAATTTATTATTTCTCCTCTTTCTTTGTGGTCATATCCTATCACTCTCTTCCTTTAGAGTCTATCTAGAAGGACGTAAAGTTTTTGAGAAATGGGGTGAGTGTTTGAAGGGATATTTGTAGTTGCATTGGCAATGAGGATCATTGGTCTCTCCCCTTCTCTACTTGAATAAGGGGAGCTTCCTGAGTGGGAAGGGTTGATTGGGGAGTTGTGACTTCCCTTTTTTTCTTTGGAATTATTCGAAGGTGCTTCCTTGACAGTTATCATGGGGGGTTGTAGATTTTTCTCAATTTCTTCCAAGATTAAGTAAGTAAGATCTATACTAATGATCTTTTTCTCCTCTAAATCCCCATACCACCATGCTAATTTTTTGGAGGGTCTTATAGATTATCCTTCAACTCTAGAATTTATACAATGGGATGCTATATGGCATGTTTGGAAGTAGGATATACTCTTGAAAGAAACCTACTCATAGTTGAGAGGTTGATTCTAGGTGTAATATTTGGGCACTAGATTTCTCTCTATTGGAAAACTTTTGTTGAAGTCCATGTCTACACATATTCGACATGGATAGAGTGTTCATGCATAAACCTTCCTTTCCCAAGAACCATGGGATAGACTTGAGGATGTGATGTTCACCTTCTAAGAAATAAAATTTAATATGATGAAGAACCCTTTTGCACAAGGGTAGACAAATTATTCTTCCTTGATCTTAGAATTCCATATTAAGGATATCCACTTGTGAATATCTATGAGTTTTAGCCAAATCCCATTGAATCTAAAAATGAGGCCATTATCCTTGAAATACTTGTATTAGTCTACCATATATGTCATGACCACTAAGATGGATGGGGAATGGGCTTCAAAGACCATTTGAACCCTCAAGGCTTGGGCCGTGATTGAGTTTGTTCTTCACTAGTTATTGAAGGGGAGGGAGCCTTTGATGAAAAACCCTAATTTTGTTGGCCATTAAGGTCGAGATATAGGGGATGTGAAGTTGAGGAGGTTCGAAGAATTTATCTAGAAGGGTGATACTTGTCGCCAAAGTGGGTAATGTCATAGAAGGGTATAATTAAGGAGACCTCACTACCATCCTTGAGGTTTCTTACTATTTTGAGCTTGAGGGGGTGAAATCAATGATCCACCATAGTGATTGATATTCTTAACACAAGGGGGAGAGGAGGGCCTAGGTAGGATACCATCTTCTTGGAAATATTGAGGAGCCATAAGTGCCATGAGAATGATGATGAAGAAAGTAGGGCATAAACCTTAGTTTTTCATGCTAGAATACCTATCAAAGCCAATTGAAGCCATTCTAAGTGTGTTAATGGTGTTTTTATTACTTTTTAACTAGAATTTAAAAAATATCCACCTAGAGTTCTAGAAATTCTAGTCTATAATTTTNAAGTCCATGTCTACACATATTCGACATGGATAGAGTGTTCATGCATAAACCTTCCTTTCCCAAGAACCATGGGATAGACTTGAGGATGTGATGTTCACCTTCTAAGAAATAAAATTTAATATGATGAAGAACCCTTTTGCACAAGGGTAGACAAATTATTCTTCCTTGATCTTAGAATTCCATATTAAGGATATCCACTTGTGAATATCTATGAGTTTTAGCCAAATCCCATTGAATCTAAAAATGAGGCCATTATCCTTGAAATACTTGTATTAGTCTACCATATATGTCATGACCACTAAGATGGATGGGGAATGGGCTTCAAAGACCATTTGAACCCTCAAGGCTTGGGCCGTGATTGAGTTTGTTCTTCACTAGTTATTGAAGGGGAGGGAGCCTTTGATGAAAAACCCTAATTTTGTTGGCCATTAAGGTCGAGATATAGGGGATGTGAAGTTGAGGAGGTTCGAAGAATTTATCTAGAAGGGTGATACTTGTCGCCAAAGTGGGTAATGTCATAGAAGGGTATAATTAAGGAGACCTCACTACCATCCTTGAGGTTTCTTACTATTTTGAGCTTGAGGGGGTGAAATCAATGATCCACCATAGTGATTGATATTCTTAACACAAGGGGGAGAGGAGGGCCTAGGTAGGATACCATCTTCTTGGAAATATTGAGGAGCCATAAGTGCCATGAGAATGATGATGAAGAAAGTAGGGCATAAACCTTAGTTTTTCATGCTAGAATACCTATCAAAGCCAATTGAAGCCATTCTAAGTGTGTTAATGGTGTTTTTATTACTTTTTAACTAGAATTTAAAAAATATCCACCTAGAGTTCTAGAAATTCTAGTCTATAATTTTCATGCAAACTCTTGGAGTAGAGGTTTTAAATTATAAATACTCTTTGAATTCTTGGTCAAAAGTTTAAAAAAATCTTAGTTAATAATTTTAATAAAATTTTGGTCGAGAAATTAACTAACATAAAATATCATATGAGATTTTGAAAAAAAAATCGATGAAAAATACTTAGTCATTTCAATTATCTAGAAACATATTTTTTCAAATGGTTTCATATTCAAGAACGGAGAACCCCTAAAATTATTCTAGATTTGGTCTTAAACCCACTATTTTTAGATTTGGCATTGAATCTACTTTCTACTATTATAAAGTTTCTTTCATTATTGTTATGATTTTCTATTTAGAAAGGATACCCTCTGACCTTGATAAGTGTTGGAAACATAATCCATTATAGTTATGATATTTTGTATTATTCACTTGAGAAGGAATATGAAAAGTATCAAGTGAATATGAACTATCATCGAGGTTCCAAGAGACCTCTCGAAAGATGAATCTAAAGGTCATATATCATGTACTTAGGTACATATCATATTAATAAAATTCATATCATGTCGATCTCCATTCTAGTGTATTCTAATAGTGGTATCAGAGCGCTTATAGTTCTTACACTATAAGGAAAACACCTTGTAGCGAAGGTTTTTAGTGTTACAAGATTTGGAAATTTTTTTAAAAAAACCTTCACTACAACCTTCGTTATTTGTAGTGGAGGTTGTAGTAGAGGCGTTAATGGATGTTCCCTATAACTACAAAATTTTGGGTAGGCGAAGGTTTTAGCAAAGGTTTTTTTTTTCCAGTGCTTGTATTGGTAAAATGTGCTGGTGTGGTATTAAGTAACATCCACTGGTGCATACACATAAATAAAATGTATCGGTTCTCTTATAATTATTGCGCACCAGTTTCTCCTTTTACATTGTATGCAACATTGATGCTTTTTTTGTTAATGTACACACCAACCCATATTGTTTTTTGTATGAAACATTGGTGCTCGTATAGTTTGTAGGCATCATGTATTTATTTTTGTTTTAGGGAACATTGGTGCTCATATAATTTGTACACAATGGTGCTTGTATTACCATGTGCACAAGAGGGTAGTGAAACATCAAATATTTGAGGTGAGATGTCGATGCCATTCTTTGTTACTAAGCATCAGTGCATACATTATATGTAAAGCCCAATGTGTATATTATATGTAAAGCACATGTGCGTGTTGTAATCATGCACACCATAATATTTTGAAATGTTAAATATAATCGTACGTTATGTCGTTTAAAGCAACAATGTTTTTTCACAATTTTTAGCACTGGTGCTTCAATGTAAATAATAGACATTGATGTGTATAACTCATAAAAACACATCGTTTCCTATATTATGGAATGCACCATTTAGTGAGTTCAAAAAAATACAGTGCACTGATATGTGTACATTTTAATTAATTTATTTTTTTCCAAATTTTCAATTAATCATCTCAAAACCAAATATTTTTTACAATTATATTGATTTTAGTATTTTTGTTACTACATTTTGATACAATTACTGCATTAATGCATTATACAATGGATTCAACCTCTGTTATTTGTAACAATGTAAATCATCCATATATTAATTAATCAACAATGCAACATTTGACAATGTAATAAAATAGGAAACCCAAT
>SNQJ01S0267932.1:0-11855 GCA_010110895.2 Picea sitchensis | reverse complement strand
AGAAGCTTGGCTGCTTGGTTTAAAGAAGTACTTCAGAGTCCATGACTACTCTGAAAACTTGAAGGATCGAATATATATCTTCAACCTGAATGGAAATGATTCCATTTGGTGGGAAGACCTTAAGAATGTGAAAGGAATCCATGAATATGACTTATCATTTAAACAATTTGAGAAACACTTTAAGAAGAAGTATCTGTCAGAGAAATACTTTGACGTGAAGACTAAGGAGTTCTATGAACTCAAGTTGGGACAAATCATTATAGATGAATATGTTAATAAATTCCTTGAGTTGCTGAGGTATGTACCCTACACAAAGGATGAAAAGATAAAAGTGCAATGATTTATCAGTGGGTTACTTCAGACCTACCAGAACAGGATTGAGTTTGACGAGACAAAGACCTTAGAAGACGCTATTTGAAAGGCAAGGTATTGTTATGAATAGTTTGGGAACTAGACACAACCTCACGAGGATTGGAAGAAGAAGAGCGGTTTGGGATTCAAGAAGAAGGGGTTTAAATCCTCAAGATTTAATAACTATAAGAAGGATTCTAGGATGAGCCTTCCTACCCGAAGTGTGTATTAACAAAATTTCCCCTCCCAGAGTGGAAATAAACCTTTTGGATCAACCCCAGGAAAGACTGATAACCCAAAGAGAGAACCCTTGAAATGTTGGGGTTGCAGAGAAGAACATCTGCTAAGGGATCGCCCACACAAATAGTAGAACAGTGGAAGAGTCTACAACATCCAAGAAGCTACCATAGTCAATGATGTGTCTAGGAGCATGCCATAGATTTATGCAGCTTTGGATAATAAACAAGCCAACCACCAAGTTTCAGTGGTGGAAATGGAAGGTATGATCGCCAACCGTCTAGTTTCTATTTTAATTGACCCTGGTTCTAATTTGAGTTATGTGGCCCCTCAGACTGTTGATAAGTGTAAATTGCAACCAGTTAGACATGTTAAGCCATGGTTGATACAAATAGCCACTGGAACCAAAAGAAAAGTAGCAGAGGTCATACCAGCTTGCCAATTCATCATGGATGGATTTCCCACCCAAGATACCCTTAACATACTTCCCCTAGGGTCTTATGACATGTTGATTAGTATGGATTGACTAGCTGATTATAAAACTAAGTTGGACTATTACCATAAAATTTTAGAATGTGTAAATGAAGAAGGGAGAAAGATAACCCTCCAAGGGATTCAGAATCATGTCTCGGTGAGACGAATATCAACCCTTCAAATTAAAAAGTATTGCAGAAAGGGATGTCCTCTATATGCAATACAGGTGTTGGAATCTGTTGAGGATGACAAACCGAATCTAGAGGACCACCCCATATTAAGAGAGTATATAGATGTGTTTCTAGAGGAGGTACCGTGTCTACCTTCGAGAAGAGACATTGACTTCTCAATAGAACTTGGACAAGGAGCAGTGCCAATGTCTAGGACACCCTATAGGATGAGTACACCCGATCTAGTTGAGCTCAAGCTACAGCTAAAGGAAATGATGGACAAAGGCTACATTCGGCCTAGTGTGTTTCCATGGGGAGCACCAACCTTTTCTGTGAAGAAGAAAGATGGCACACTCCGACTGTGCATAGATTATAGACAACTCAATAAGACAACCATAAAGAAAAAGTACCCCTTACCAAGAATCGATGACTTGTTCAACCAATTAGGGGGTGCTTCCATTTTCTCAAAGATTGACTTAAGGTCTGGATACCATCAAGTCCGAATCAAGGATGAAGACATCCAAAAAACAACCTTCAGGACAAGGTATGGTCACTATGAATTTGTGGTGGTGCCATTTGGAATAACCAATGCCCCCGCCACTTTTATGTGCTTGATGAAGAATGTGCTTGGAAAATTCCTAGAGAGATTTGTATTGGTTTTAATTGATGATATCTTAATCTACTCCAAGAATAGAGAGGATCGTGAAGAATATATTAGACTTTTACTTCAAGTACTAAGAGAGCATCAGCTCTACGCTAAGTTTAGCAAGTGTGACTTTTTCCAGAAGCAAGTACATTACTTAGGCCATGTTATTTCTGAAGAAAGGGTGGCAGTAGACCCTGACAAGATCAGATCTATTATGGAATGACATACCCCAAAGGATGTATTTGATATCAGATCCTTTATGGGCTTAGCAGGATATTATAGAAGGTTCATAAAATGATTTTCCAAGATTGGTTGTCCAATCATTGCCCTTCAGAAAAAAGGGGGTTAAATTCACTTGGACATCAGAATGTGAAGAAAGATTTCAGGAACTGAAATACCTTCTGACCCATTCACCCGTGCTAAAGATTGCAAACCTTGGTAATGACTTCCTTGTGTGTACAGATGCCTACAAGAAAGGACTCAGAGGATTCCTTATGCAAGAAGGACGTGTACTTTGCTACGAATCCAGAAAATTGAATGAGCATGAAATTAATTATGTGACCCATGATCTAGAGTTGGTTGCCATAGTGCATGCTTTAAAAATGTGGAGGTATTAACTCCTGGGTAGGACTTTAGTACTTATGACAGACCACTGTGGGTTGAGGCACCTGTTTGATCAACCAAAACTCAATGCTAGACAAGCTAAGTGGATGGATCTCCTTAGTGAGTTTGATTTCGAAATCAAACATATCAAAGGAAAAGACAATAGGGTGGCTGATTCCCTTAGCAGAAGTGTGAAAATGATTCACCTGGACGCTGTGAGCACATGTGAAACAGATGTCAGGGAAAGAGTCAGGAATGCACAAGAAACAAATGCATTCTTCAAGATCGTGACCTCATATCTAAGACAAGAGCCTACATGGATAAAGTATGAAGTATATTAGATGCTTGATGAAGGCATGTTGACTTACAGAAGCAGATTGTATGTCCCAAGTTGTGACGACTTGAAGAGGTTCATAATGGACGAACTACAAAAGAGACCATATAATGGTCATCCAGGTTATCAGAAAATGATTACGGCCACTAGAAAACAATTTTATTGGCCTAGATTGAAAAAGGACATAGCTGATTATTTAGCCAAGTGTCTAGAATGCCAACAAGTTAAGGTGGAACACCAACACCCAGCAGGTTTGTTACAACCTCTATCAATTCCATAATGGAAATGGGAAACCATCTCCATGGATTTCATCACCAGATTACCAAAATCAGCCAAGAAGAATGATGCCATCATGGTAGTGGTGGAAAAATTGAGGAAGTCTGCTCACTTCATCCCTATCAAATCAACTYGCAAAGCAATAAATATTGCCAACATCTTCATGAAGGAGATATTCAGACTGCATGGCATGCCTAGGGAGATTGTATCTGACAGAGACACAAAATTCACTTCAAGCTTTTGGAAATCCTTGATGGTTGGTTTTGAGACTAAATTGTTGTTTAGCACAGCCTATCACCCCCAAATTGATGGACAAACATAAAGAGTAAACCAAATATTAGAATACACGTTAAGGATGCATGTAATGCATCAACTTAATAAGTGGGAAGACTACTTGCCATTGGTAGATTTTAATTACAACAACAGTTATCAAGAGTCACTGAAGATGAGCCCTTTTGAAGCCCTCTATGGTAGACAGTGCAAAATTCCAATCAGTTGGAGTAATCCAGTGGATATAATTACAATAAGACCCAACATGCTGAAGGAAATGGAACAACAAGTGATTTAGATAAAGCAAAATCTAAATATTGCTCAGGATAGATAGAAAAGTTACGCCGACAAAAAAGAGAAATCCCAGAGAGTTCAAGACAGGAGACCATGTCTATCTCAAAGTTAGGCCTAGGAAGAGTTCCCTGAGAATGGGAGCTTGTGTCAAGCTGGAACCTTGGTATTGTGGACCCTTTGAAGTGTTAGATAGAGTGGGACATGTAGCCTATAGGCTAACACTCCCCCCCACAGTAAAGGAGCATAATGTTTTCCATGTTTCATTATTGAAGAAATATGTTCATGATTCTAATCATATAATTGATTGGTCTATGATTCAAGTGGAGTTGGAGGGAGAATTCCTGCTAGAACCTCAATGCATACTAGACAGGAAGGAAACCTCACTCAGGAATTGAACCATTGCACAGGTCAAGGTGTAGTTGAAATACTTTGGCCTAGATGAGGCTACGTGGGAAATGGAGGATGCCATGAGGCAGGCATACCCATTTTTTCTTACTTCTATATATACAGAGCACGTTGACGGATAGAACATCGAGGACGATGTTCCTTTAAGGGGGAGGGAATTGTAACACCCTGTTTCCCCTAGTTTGTAAATATAACTATATTGGCCAAGGGACTATGACAAACTCAATATGTTTGAATGTTTGATTTGATGAAACTTTGCATAAAAGGTCAATGAATGTAAACTCTGTTATTTACTAGAAAATGGATAAGTGTTGCATGATTGTTGGAAAGGGGGGTGTACTAAAAGAGACCACAAATGCTATGAAAGAGATGGTGAAGGGGACCAGGAATGGTTGCGTTAACCTCCACCAAACCAGTACTTTACTGGATTTAATTTCTTAGGACCAGACCAGTCCTTTGACCCAGGAATGAATTAAAGTCAGGCTGGTAGGTGGGAAAACCTCCTCAAGAGTTAATGAGTGGATGGGGTAGAGCACCCATTTGTAAGGATTTCAGACCTGACCATAGACTGATAATTAGAGCCACACACAACCTTGCTGAGAAAGGAAAGAAAGGAAAGTGTGGTGAGGTGGAGGAAGACCTGCGAAGAGTGCAAAGATGAGAGACTGAGCTCTCGGGTTCGAGGAAGAACTATGAAAAAGAATGTGTTCTGGTCGCATGAAATAAAGACTGATTCGGGAGAAGGAGAGTAACTTTCTTCCTTATCTATTTCTGTGCTGGGAGAAGGAGAGTAACCTTCGTCCCTAACTTCCGTTGAGACGGAAGGAAAATATTGAATTTCAAAGTATCGTGGTCTAGCTCGGGGGTGGCCAGTGGTAAAGTCGTTATGAGTGGCTGAGCCCATGGTTGGGTGGAAATGAGCACCCCTTTCAGCAGTCACTTCACATTATCTGGTTCTGATAAGTGTCTCCATAATATATGCATTGAATTTGGAATTAATGGTTGCATGCATGTATTTATATATCTATAAATGGTTTCTATATTGAAAAGGGTTAAGTTATGTGTATACGTTTGTTTCCTTGAGAACTCATGCTTCTGCTTGATTTTCCCGTATGTTCCAGTTTAACCCTCAAAGGTGTTTTCCCCAGGGAGTTACCTCACAGTTATAAAGTCAGAGCAAGCCTCTTGGCAATTCTACTGTCATGGTAATCCCATGAGTTTACCCCACCCTGTTTCAGAACTTAAAGTTCTATGAGTTTGGAAGACGCTTCCTTCAAACCAATAGCTTGAGATACCTTAGGCTCGCGCCCACAACCTTAACCAAAACTAGGCTAAGAGTAGAGTTTATAGCCCGAGATTCATCAGAGAGTCCATATGACCAGTGTCTGGGAACCCTGTGCTAAGTTCGAGAGGAGCTAGCTCTTGACGACTTCGGAGCTCCGGGATATCAAAGCCTTGGGATGTCAAGCTTCCTAACTGACAAAAATACCCGAATACTGGAGTCGCAGAAGGGTTGTGAGTCGTTGATATGGGGAGTTCATTGGGGCCCCTTCTCGACCATCCGATCGTCTAGTGGAAGGTTTCACACATGGTACTTCAGCGGAGTCCCGCCTCGGGAAAGCAGAGTGGTAGTGAAGCCGAAACCTCCGAAGGCCGGCGCCGCGAGGTGACAAGGACCGTTGATTTGGGGAACCTTTGGGTTTCTTCCTAACCATTAGATTTGGGCTATGGTCAGCTCGACGCTGACCAACCTTGGGAGAGAAGAGGAGTGTGCACCGCCAAACCCCCGAACGCCGAACTCTCGAAGTAATGAAAGTCGTAGATCTATGGATCTACTTGGCCTAATCTTGACCGTGAGATCTGAGGGATGTTAGAAGGCTATCAGTCTGGGGTGACGTGACATAGTGATGTCACCTAGGAACACATGGAACTCAGTTTGAAGTGCCACGTGTTACCCAGATTCATGCGTATCGCATACCCTATAGACCCATTGGAATGTGACACATGTTGCCCCTGACCCACCTACGTGTTATCCCCTGGTACGTGTCCACCTAGCCAACGTGGTTGGTGAAGTGATCGAAACTTTGGGAGTCCATCCTAGCCGTTGACGCCGGGAGACACTTGGCATCAGATCCTGTACTCTGAAGGAGAGTCACTCCAGAGGACTTGAAGCTTGGTGCTTCGAAAATCCCCGAAGCCCGAAGTAGCGGAGTAGATCTGAGCAGTCCATTGGTAAGGACATGTGTCACCAGCTCCCGCATTCCGGAGCAGAAGTACTTCAGAAGAGTTGAAGAGTGGAGGTGTGAGAAATCCTAAAGGCCGAAGCACCGGAGTTCATCATGACCGTTGAATAGAGGAGAACGCGTGGTAGAAGATTTGCCACTTCGGAGAAAAGTCACTTCGGAGGAAAGGTGATGTTGCGTGGGTCGAGAACCCCTGAAGGCCGAAGCGCCGGAGTTCATCGTGACCGTTGAATAAAGGAGGACGTGTGGCAGAAGATCTGCCACTTCGGAGAAACGTCACTCCAGAAGAAAAGTGGTGTTGTGTGGGTCGAGAACTCCCAAAGGCCAAAGCGTCGGAGTTCATCGTGATCGTTGAATAGAGGATGACGCATGTCAAAATATCCGAGAGTCCAGAAGGATTTCACTCCAAAGGTTTGCGTGTGTGAAGACTCGAGAACTGTCGAAGCCCAGATTTCTGAAGTGAATCAGAGCCGCCAAATTCTCTGAGGACATGCGACATCGTATTGTGAACTTCAGAGATTTGCCACTTCGGAGGATTCACGCAGTGGTTGTCTTGGCGTCTGGTCATAGCCCATGATCGTATGCGATTGTAGACAGAGTGAAGGGGCTAGGCCTGGAATTCAATCCGAAGTCCGAATGTCGAATTCCCCATTAGCCTGTGAGTTAGCCAAGGACCCAATCTAGTCATTAGATTTGCTGGTGGATGGATTTCTGCCATAGAATTAGGAACGATGGAAGTTCCGGGATATAGAGAAATCAGAGAGAAGCATATTGAGTCGGACCCACATGGAAGCTCCATGGCCTCGACCAATGAACACCCGAGGAACTTGGGATAGGTATATTTTCTATCTCTGAGCTCGGTTTTGAGCATGGAGACCGTGGCTAGAAATCTCTGGACGATTAGAATGGGATAGAGACCCCCAATGGAGGATTTGATTTCTTAAGAAGAATGAAATTTCGACGCCCCACCATGGGTGTGTTACATGAGGAAAAAAAACACACATGTGATTTTGGAAATTTCAACAACTACAAGTTCTAGGGCTGAAGTGCGCACCTCTCTTGGGCACTAGCCTTCTTGGTTTAGTGAGCACCCTTTTGTGTGCTAGGTCTATGGTGTGGGAGGTCTTTCTCTTGAAGAATATAGCAAAGGATTGGTTGGGTTTTCTTCCCTTGTTGAGAAGGGTTTCCCAGGATACTTCTTGTGTACTTGTGCATGGTATTTCTTCTTGTGATCTTGGTTACTGCAACAAATTGTTTATGGTGTAACTGCGATTGTCTATGATTCAATTATAATGCTAAAATTGGAATAAACTTCATGCTTGAGCCTAGCCTAGTGAAAAATCAACAGACACTCCATTCGGGGGTGCATGGAAATTCTTTATACGAATATCTTAGTCTTATTTTTTTAGTTTCATCCATGAATTTCATATGGACAAAACATTTATGAATATATATAAGAAAACAAAATAAAACATGGTAGTTGAGTATGTAGGTTTCACAATTGTCATTGTTGAAGAAGAATTTTTTTGGATATAATTGTGTGGGGGGTTTCGAAATGTCCAGTTAGACACTCTATCCATCATCAGGGACATGAGAAGCTAATATGAGGGATACTAGCTTCTTATGTTCTTGATGATGGGTGGATTCCACTCGAAACTTTGGATGTTTCAAATCCCCTCACACAATTCTATCTAGGCAGTTTTAGCATATACCGTCTTAGCAAATCTTAAAAAAATATAGTTTTTTTAAAACGGTTTTTTAAAATTCATTTACAACATTGATCTATTTTATGAGGACAATCATTACATTTATGCATGGAAGTAGATGCATGGTTGCCAATATTCATATGACATAACATATGGAAGCACCATAATATAGATAGAATTATACAAGTATATGAACATGGTACATTAGTGGGATAGACATATGACAAGTTTGGGTTTGAAAGACTATATTTAACTTTTGCTATTTATGATTGGCATTGAAAATAGTTGAAGCATGTTTTGATCTTTGGGGTTTTGACCATGTTCTCTGACTATCATTTCTTACGTTTATTAATTAGCATCTCAACGTGTTAATGCATTATCTTGAACTATGTAGAAGCATTTGCTTGCATAGTTTCTAGAACAAGCATCACATATCGATATCCCCAAAATGAAGTAGTTTCTTCGAAGTGGTAGATTTATCCATTGGATCACGGGGCCACTGCGGAGATTCTCCCACTTCAAATAACAACTTCATCTTCGGCAACAGATCTCCTGAACTAGACGACCTCTGTCACTGTGCGCTCTTCATAGGTGATACGATTTGTTGAGCTCGAGTACGTGACTGACCTTCATGCAAATTGATCTGCTACTCCAGGCATTGTGCCTTTGCTTTCAACGTCTCTCTTACACACAACATAATTAATACACCTCAAACATACACACCAACAATCACTCTCCTATGCACACATATTCTGGGCCCTCCTGTGAGGGAATTATACCTAGAGCAACACGCTCTGATACCAAGATAAAAAATAGATTGCACACAAAACTATGTTCGTATTACTATTCATTCAAAGCCAATATACATCACACTTATATAGTGCTTATGAGATCCAACTATTTCTAACTATGAGTATTGTTGTTGAGAGAATATCTCAACAACCTCCAACAAACCAAACCAATTCTACTATTGTAAGTGTTAATTCTAACAAAAAAAACTCTAGGAACTCAAATATGCACATCCACATAATTTCGAGCAAATATCCTTGGAAAATATCACTAATTTCTAGTCAAAATTTCTAAGTATTTTTTGTTGTCAAAATGAGGAAAAATATTTAGAAATTTTTGCATCCCATATAATTTGGGAAAAATATTCTATCAATTTTAAATTTATAATTATTAATAAAATCAATATAACTAATATCATGTTAAATTTATTATTATTAATAAGATTAATATCACGTGATATTAATCAGATTAATATCACGTGTAGAAATTTTTATTTTTTAATTTTTTTATTAAGAATTTTTTAAATATATCATTATTTTTACAATTAAAAAATTAGTTAAAAAGAAATCTTAAAATTTCGAAATTTTTAATTTAGCTTCAAAATATTAAAATATTAAATTAATAGAAAAAATTTCTTAACCTTTAAAAACCATTAAAAAATTAAATTAAAAAATAAAAAATCAATAACAGGGACTAATAATAAAAAAAATAACCCAAAACATAAAGCTATCGAAACTTCCGTGTTCATGATATACTCCCTCTTTTCCATAAAACCTTTGGTACGATGATCTACCCTAGTTGATAAAAACATGCACCTGGTTACCCCACCAGGCAGTGGGTTCAGTACATTCTCCATTCACTCTTTCAGTCGTCCATGGCAGGCATTGTGCAATGGCAACTATGGCATTGCCATCTTTGCTTTCTCTTAGATCAACCCACGGCAACGAGCTTCGTATGTTTTTTGCATTTACTCATAATTTATTTACACAATCCACACCGGAAACATTCAAGCAGGCGATGGGTAATTTGCAAAACCTGTACAATCGAAGCATTCAACTCCAAACAGATGTATATGCCGACGTCCTACAGTTATGCGCCAATATCAGAGCCCTGGCAGAAGGTAAGCAAATCCATTCTCATATTATATTAAGTGGGCTTGGACGCGATGATTTTTTAGGGGTTAAACTTGTAAGCATGTATGCGACCTGCGGGAATATGGAGGAAGCACGCCTAATTTTAAACGAAGTATCGAAACCCAATAATTTTGCATGGAATTCAATGATCCGGGGATATGTCACAAATGGAATTTTGAGCGAGGCGCTTGAAATGTATCACCAGATGCAAAGTGCTGGTGTGAAGCCTGATAAGTTTACTTTCCCTTTTGTTTTAAAGGCCTGTGCTGGTCTCGGAGCATTGGATCAAGGAAAAGAAGTCCATGCTTGCATAAGCAGGCATGGGTTTGAGTCAAATGTTTATGTGAACAATGCCCTTCTAACCTTGTATGGAAAGTGTGGGAGTATGGAGGACGCATGCCAAGTGTTTGACAAAATGTCTGAACGAAATGTGGTTTCATGGAACTCCATGATTGCTGGGTATGCACAGAATGAACGTGCTAGTGAGGCCTTGCAGATGATTTTGCAGATGCAACTAGCAGGCTTGAAACCTGACACAGACACCATTGCAGGTACTCTGTTGGCATGTGCCCAATCGTCAGCTCTAAGACATGGTAAGGAAATCCATGCTTACATTATCCGGAATGGATTTCAGTTGACTGTTCTTCTAGAGAATGCCCTAATAAATATGTATTTGAATTGCAGATGTGTAGTGTTTGCTCTGGAAGTGTTCGGCACTATGTCTCAGGGAGATGTAGTTTCATGGACTACTATGATTGCAGGGTATGCCCAGAATGGGCATGCTAGTGATGCAGTAAAACTCTTTCGGCAAATGCTTCTGGTTGACATGAAGCTTGATCCAGTCACTATCACAAGTGTTCTGCCTGCAATTGCATGCCTCGCAGCACTGCAGCAGGGAAAAGAGATTCATGGTTACACAATTCGAAGAGGAATTCTTGCAAATGTATTTGTTGGGAGTGCTCTCATAGACATGTATGCGAAATGTGGTAATATAGACATTGCACACAAAGTATTTTATCAATTGCCTGAAAGAAATGTGGTCTCATGGACTGCAATGATTGTGGCGTACGGAATGCATGGACTTTGTGACGATGCTCTTACCTGTTTTTCCCAAATGCAGCAGGCAGGCATGAAACCAAATCACATCACCTTCATTGGAGTTTTGTCTGCATGCAGTCATGCAGGTCTGGTTGATAAAGGCTGGCAGTACTTTGATTGTATGACTAAAGACTATTGTATCAAACCGCAAATTGATCACTATGCATGCATGATTGATCTCCTTGGACGTGCAGGATACTTGGATGAAGCACTGCACTTTTTGAGCAGGATGCCATTGGAGCCTGGTCCAGTTGTATGGGGAAGTATACTTGGTGCATGCAGAATTTATCGAAATGTCAAGCTAGGAAAACTAGCTTCCGAACACCTATTTGACTTGGAACCAAATAATCCTGGAAATTATGTGCTAATGTCAAACATCTACACTGAAAGTGGTAGATGGGATGACGCGGTGCAGGTGCGGGCAATGATGAAAGACAGGGGGTTGAAAAAGATGCCAGGATGCAGCTGGATTGAGGTTAATAACAATGTTCATACTTTCCTTGCAGGAGACATATCACACCCAGAATCGGAAAAAATTTATGCAACATTAGAGAGCTTGGTTGGCCAGATGATTAAGGAAGGATATGTGCCTAAGACCTGCTTTTCCCTGCAGGACATGGATGACTAGGACTAGAAAAGCATTCTAGGTGGCTACTGTGAAAAAATGGCTATTGCTTTTTCACTCATTGACGATGGCCTTGGAAAGCTGTTCAGATCCTGAAGAGATGCAATGAAATTTCAGCATTTCAAGGATGGCTGTGTTCTTTTGTGGACTAGAGATGCAATGAAATTTCAGCATTTCAAGGATGGCTGTGTTCTTTTGTGG
>SNQJ01S0267931.1:0-11731 GCA_010110895.2 Picea sitchensis | reverse complement strand
TTAAGTTTTCATAAAAAAAAATTGGGTAAAATGAAGAGAGGAAAGAAATTAATTAAATCAGTGGATTTAAAAATTGTAAAGAAGAAATAAATTATTTAACTTGTGAATGTGTAAAAAGATTTCAATTTAATAATAAAAAGGAAAAGAGTAATTAGCGCAACTGCCATTTTGGCTCTAAAAAAAGGGGGAAAGAAGGGAATAATAAAAATTAGGAAACTAAGGAATGGAGGAAACATAATAAGGGAAAGAAAGGAACTTGTGGTAAAAAACGAGGTCAACATAGTAAGGAATCTGCAATTAAGAACCTTCTAAAATGAATTAAATTAGCAACTTCATTTTAAGGAAAGTATTTAAACCTGAAGGGGAATCTAGGAACACCTAGGAGTAAATTTAGGAGCAACTCCAGGTGGGTGAGGGAATTGAGACAACTAATAAATTTAAAGACAATAATTATTGGAGAAAAGAGGGGGATGGACGACACTTGTGCGAAGGAGAATATTTAGAAGATTTTTATTAAAACTTAATTTAAATGTGATTTAGGGAAAGTTGGAGGTTATAAAAACTCTATGAAAGAAAGGGAAGATGAGGAAGAAAGGGATCGACTGTTAGCATAATGTTACACTGCCGAAATTGTGACTTGACTGATTACTTGTGGAAAGTTGGGATTTTCTAGCTCGGTTAGGAGTGGTAGATCGGCCCTGCAAGGCGACCTGGGAGCTAGAGTACCATCTGGAGAGTGTGTGGCCCCTTTGCGGCTTGAGGGGCTAAGGGGGAAGCAGAGTACCCCTAGCAATTGGCTGGGAGGTACCGGTGAGGTCTCGACGGTCAGCAAGAAGGATCAACATGGAGCAATAGATGACACATGGAGCAGGCATACAGGCAAAGGTACGCCCTCGGTTGATTGATAGATTGTGTAGGATGTATGATTAGATCTGTAGGTGTGTTTTCTTGTGAATGCATTTGGATTCTGGCACAGGAAATCCGATCCTCTACCCTACTTGATTTTGTGATGGACCTTAATTATCCAAAGCTATTCTTGATGATATATGTCTGAGTTTGACTGGAGTTTCATGTCTAAAACACATTGGTTTAAAATTGGTGTACTAAATTTTATGTAATGAAATCCTTAATTAGGAGTTACGTAATGCAGTTTAGGCAAGGTAATTTCTCTTAAAATTGACTATAATGTGTTTTCTGCCTAGAATTTACCTGCCTGAATTGACCGAATTTACCTGCCCGAATATATAATGATGGTTGTCTCGTAATTCTAGGTAAAAATGAAAATTTATGTCATCGTCCCTATTCTAGAATTTCTTTTGGAGTTGGCGATAAATACTTGAATTTTCCAAATGTCTTCCTCAATTGAATGAAGGGGAAGGTCTACATGGTTATCAAAACAATGGTGGTACATGGCATCTGTAATAACCTTATTGTGAACCTTTAATTGCAATAGTCACTACCATAGTCTGGATTCACCGTGAACTGTAGGTTACGACCTCACTTATGTCAAGTGTTCGCAAACAATTTTTTTTTAAATCTATTCCCCGAAGAGGTTTTATCTGGAGACTACCCAAGGACATCTTCTAGCTTCCATCCCTGTATAATTAAACAGTGACAGAAAAGAAAAAATTTCAGAGTCTGTTCTGAGTGAGGAAACGTTTTGTAACTCCTTTTTCACTGTGCGCTTTTACTTTAAAACTGTGTTGTCTGAAATTTTTAAGCGTTGACATGTTGTTATGTGTTATATGGAAGGCGTTGCTTGGGCGTTTACCTGCACTTGCAGCTCTCACCTTACTCCCTGGAACGTTTGCATTCTAGTATCTGTTGTTACGAATGGGATGTTGGTCTGCGATTTATCCCTAAGGTGACTGCGCCCTTACCTTTTCTCTTTCGGCAAATCGCTACCAGGACGTCCTTCCCTTCACTAGTACATTTGGGTCAAATTTCGATGATGCATTCAATGCAATTGCCACTTTATATTGTCGAGAGAACGACAAACAATGGACCCCCTCAAACGTCGTTTCACATGACGTCTCTTTTCCGACGACATAGATTTCGTCATTATTGCGATGTCTTGAACGTGGCAAGACTAACGTCTTGAATGTGGCAAAAGAGACGTCTGAAACGTGGAAATAGAGACATATGGAACGTGGCAAGACCGACGTCTTGGATGTGGCAAGAGCGACATCTTAAATGTGGAAAGAGAGACGTCTTGAACATGGCAAGACCAACATCTTGAAGGTGGCAAGAGTGACGTCTTAAACGTGGCAAGATATATGTCAGGAACGTGGCAAGAAAGACGTCTTATACGTGGCAATAGAGACATCTTGAACGTGGCAAGACTGATGTCTTGAAGGTGGCAAGAGAGACGTCTAGAACGTGGGAAGAGCGACGTTAAGAGGTATCATCTCCGACGTGGTTGCTATGGGAGAGACACTCCAAGATGTCGCAATAGCGACCTTCTTGTAGGTATTTTAAAAAAAATACAATATCAATACTAAGAGGGACAGGTACATTAACCTTTGCTAAGATACTAGCCATATCAATATTTAAATCTATATCATTGGTCTATATTTAAGAAACTCAGATTTTTTTATTAACAATTTATTCTCTTAGTTTATGTATCCATTAGATACAACAAAAGTTGCAATCAATCCATCAATCCACTATTTTAAGGGTTTTGGCAAAAGTTGCAATCAATCCATCAATCCATTGTTTTAAGGGTTTTGGCAAAAGTTGCAATCAATCCAATATGTTTCAAGCATCTTGGCATTTCCAAATTAAAATGTCATGTAAAATCCTTTAAAAATTAAAGACAATGGATGCTTCAAAGTCCAAGTCCATTTGAAAACACAAACTAAGAAATCCATGTAAGATCTCCTTTCAAAAGTGAATTAACTAAAGATAATGCTTCACATTTCAAACCCATTTTAGAGACACCATTCAAGAAATCCCATACCCATAAACTAAAGATAATGCTTCACATTTCAGTTCCATTTTGGAGACACCGCCATTCAAGAAATCCAATACCCGTAAACTAAAGATAATGCTTCACATTTCAGGCCCATTTTGGAGACACCATTCAAGAAATCCAATACCCATAAAGTAAAGATAATGCTTCACATTTCAGGCCCATTTTGGAGATGGCATTTAAGAAATCCCATGCCCATGTAAAATCCTTTCAAAAGTGAAGAAACTAAAGATAACGCTTCACATTCTAGAACTATCTAGAGAGGTCCAAAAAGTCCAATAAGTATTCGTATCAAAAATTCCAATAAGAATTTGTATCTGATTATAATATTATACCATATTTATACCATATGATCATTTGGAGCATCCAAGATCAAAACGGCCCAAAGCACAATGGAAAAAAGATGTAAGTAAATAAAACCCACCTTCTATTTTATTGAAAAGGATGCCCCTTCGCTCAAAACCGACTCCCATTGGAACAAAATAGTAGTTCATATATAATATTACAAGCGTGTAGCAAGGTAATAGGATGATAATATTTTTTATAAGTTGGTTTGACTCCTGCCTTCTGATCCACTTTTGCCTCGTACGAAGCCTTGAAGGAGAAAAAGGAAAAAGAAAAACGAATAGAAGTTGTAGTAATCAAAGTTGCACATTTGACATTTTGTTAATGAGATGCATCGACGACATCTAATTGGATTGGGCTTGCATGTTGCCATGCACTCCAAAAGAAATTGGAACCTACTCTACGCTTGCGTTTTCATCTTTGAGATTTCTTCTAATGAATACTTGCATTCACCACTACAATCTACTGGGCTACATGAACGAACTGTAATGCGCTGCCTCATCTCAATCATGTACTCGGTCTGTGCTACGCTGACTCGAAGGACGTGTGGAACCCACATCGCCTTCTTAATATCTATCTGGTAAGCCTTCTGATCCGCTTCCTGTGAAACACAAATATCGCTCATTGTTAGGCTTTAAGAGAACCCAATTCTAATTGGAACTTTAATTGTAATGCACTATGCAAGTACTATACCTCAGATCTAATAACTGCAAGCTCATCTGCTGTGTGCCGAAGGATTTCTCTACTTGGTCACTGAAAACAGAAATCCAAGCTTCACCCCTTGAATCGGACGCCTTGACCACCATAATATACCTATAGCGCATGTAAGCATGAAAAGGAGAAAGTTATTGAAACATTATGAACTTTTGAGAATCTTTAGAGAAGAAATAAAGGGTTAACAATAAAATCAATTCATGAAGACCTTGCCCAATTCAAACTTATTCCAGAACTTATCAGCAGCTTCCTTAAACATAGTTGCCTAAATTTGAGTGCCCTGCAACACAGTAAGACAAAAAATCAGGTGGAAACGAAGATAATGGAACATCCTTACCCATATTAAACCTTTATTATGCTAGCATACATTAAATTTGAAATGGTTAGATATTTGAAGATTTTGAATTAAAATTGAAGATAAAGAGCATTCAACAGCCTTACATCTTCATCAGTAAGCTCCACATTGAAGACACTGCCTTCACCCCTGGTATTACGGAATGTGCGCAAAGGTCCTTCCCTTCATAAGGATAGAGAGAAACTAAAGGGTAAAATCTGCGTGACATTCCCAATCGTGCAACAGGTGCAACACTGCAAGTAGATGAAAAACTAATATAAATCTAATTTCCCCTTCATCATTTTATTGAATACTTTTAAACGTGATTAAAAGGTTGAGACAATGAAGGCATGTCATACACATACTAAGCTAAGCATAGAACCGATGCATATCAATGAATCTGAGAACAAAAGAAACAAAACAAAATACCAGTACTCTCATTTTGCTCAGATCTACTAGTTAGGGCCCCAAATGCATACACAAAAAATAAACACACAAGGCTAATACAAGACAAGCAGCTTCAACATGATAGGCCAAAGACAGATGATAACAGTAAAAGAAGAGGAAACAAGCTCATACATGCCGAAACATAGCCACCGTAGTGCAGAGATATTAATCATACACATTAGGAATACATAATGCATGGTGTGGTAAAGTTAGCCAACATTGAAGAAAGCTTATCAACGATCAAGAAATTTGGGAAAATTACAGGATGAGATCTGTAAAGCATGCAAACAAAATAGTAAATACAAATTATTTTTAAAAACCTCGAGCACATTAAAGAGAAAATTGAAATAAATGGCAAGTAATGGCAAAATGTGATGCAGGAGCATCGCCAACACATGAAGCGAGTCAGCGCGGAAGTGGAGGACATCTGGACAAGCCAACACAAATTTTTGAAATTTCTTTGAAATTGTTGCGTGATATTAAATGACTCATTTAAGAGATGGCGCACTTGTATATTGTAATGGACCTTAAGAGGATAGCTCTTGTCCTTTAGTAGATAGTCGGTATTTAATATAGTTAATGCCGGTAGATAGGAATTTAATTTTAGATTTGATATATTTAGAGTCAAAGAGGGAAAATGGATATAGACACCCTCATTGTATCATTGTATAATCAATCAATCCAGGAAGAGAAAGAGCAGGCAGAGAGATGTGTAAGAACATCCATGTACAGGCATTTGAATTAATAGAAGAAAGCTTTGATTCAAATTCATGGTTTGTGTTGTTTCTCTGTGTATTGATGTTATTCTCATGAATATTTACTTCCTGTCATACATTTACTTTTATATGTTGTGTATGTGATTTCATGGTTGAATTGAAGTTTGAGAGGGTGAGTGAATGAGTTTCAATTGTTTCTCTAATTGAGTCAGAGGATTCCTGCAAGGAGTGCAGTTGAATTGTCCGCAAGGAGTGCGTTGACAGAAGGGTTCAATTAGAGATAGATTTTGTTCTCATTTCCTCGAAGGTGCAATTAGGCACAGTGTCGTGCAAAGAGTGCGCAAGCCAGGTAAAAGTCTTAGGGTTGCAAACTTGAGTGAAGTACTAAAGACTGCTGCTGCAAGAGTGCGTAGAGTCAAGAGACTTCAACACTTAAATGTCGTTGAAGGTTTGCCACAAGGAGTGCGTGCAAGAAGTTTCTAAGGGACTCAAGAGTTGTGTTTGAAGCGTCCAAGAAAGTGTTGAAAGCTTGCGTGCATGTGAACAAGTCTTCATGGAGGAAACACTTGATTCATTTCACAGAAATCATCCAAGGAAGAACGAATGGTCGAATTCCTCTGAGGAGATTTCGCGATACACCATGAGCCATTGGATCTCGCGGAGATACAGGGAGCTTACAACGTATATGTGGAAGATATTCGAAGCTCAGGAGGGGCAGAACTATCGATCCGAGTCACAAGGACCGTCAGATCTACACGTGATATCGTGTATCGGGGATTCGCGAGTCGAAGCTCCAAATTTGTGCAACAAGAATTGCAATATCGCGATCCGCGATATCCTGATAAGCCCAAAACCGTCCATCAGTGGGACACGCGTCCAGAGATTCCGAGGAGTTGGAGTTCGGAGCATCAGAGATTTCGAAGGTAAGAAACTCTTGCAACTTGGAATCGCGAAACGCGATATCCTGACGGAAGAATTGTGTGGGGCCACAACAGGAGTTAGTGGAGGAGAAGTGGCATATCACATAGGGGATCGGGAAAAGGAAAGTCCCGAATCCATTGACATTAGGATTTGTGATTCCGCGAATTTCGAAATCCCGATAGAAGTGACGGGAGGAGGAAAGTTAACCCGCGCGTGTGTGTTGGAGTTTCGTCGTGTCGGAGTTCGGGGAATCATGAGGTAACAAACACGTGACCATAGGATTCGCAAAATCGTGAAGTCTGATTTCTCGATCATTAAGGGAGATCAGCTAAATATTTGTTGTTGGTAAGGAAAATTCTCGATAGGGAATTAGAGGAACCTTTGAGTTCTTCGGGCTGAGAAAGGAGAAGATCCTGGGAGCAGACGTGCCTGCGGGTGCGGCTGTGTTAGGTTTGGTATCAGAGCACAAAATTATTCTTTTCTTTATGTAGTAGAGAAGAGAATTCACCATGTCACCGAGGAGAGAAAGATAGTCACCTGATCCAGAGGACAGGGAGGTGCGAAGAAGAGGCAGGCAGGTAGTCAATCCAGAAATGGAGAGACAAATGCGTGATCTCCGAGCAAGGCTTGAAGTTATGGAGACAGCGCAAAGACGCACACCCAGTGCAGGGGATCTTAGTGATTCCGACAATGAAGTAGAGGCTGAACGGGAGGAGGACGTTACAGCTGAAGATGCAGCAAATGAACGCCTAATTAAAGCTATTGCCAGGATGGGTGCAAAGGCGAAGATGGATATTCTAATTTACGAGGGATATCTGGATGTAGAAGAGATTCTAGATTGGATTAGAGCTCTGGATACATACTTCGACTATGAAGATGTCGAATAGGATAAGAAGGTCAAGCATGTTGTCACAAGACTGAAGGGACATGCAACATTGTGGTGGGATGAGATACAAGCTGACAGACGTTGCAAAGGCAAGCAGAAGATCAAAAGTTGGGATCGAATGATCGTGAAGATGAAGGCGAAGTTCATCCCAAGAGATTATCAAATTACTCTGTTCAGGAGGATGTAGAACCTGAGACAGAAGTTGATGACAGTGAAAGAATACACTGAGGAATTCTATCGACTGAACATCAGAGCAGGTCATTGGGAGAGCGATGATGATAAGGTTGCTAGATATCTGAATGGTCTGAGATACGACATTCAGGATGAATTGAGCATGGTAACCATCCGAACTATGGAGGATGCTTATCAAATGGCTCTGAAGGATGAAGAGAAGTTGAGCCGAAAGCAAGGTCAGCGAGGCCGAGGCAGGAGTCAGCCCAGAGGCAAAGCAGTTGCCTAGGAGAAATATCAGAAGCCCAAGGAGGAATGGAAGAAGCCTCAGGGTAAAGTTGAGAGAGGTATAACCTCACAGAAAGGGCCATACATTGAACAGAGAGGGCAACATACAGATCAGAGCGGAGGATATGCTAACAAAAACACTTTTCCTCGCACTATAGGTAGAGGAAGAGGAAGAGGTGGAGTCATCACATGCTTCACATGTGGAAAGAATGGGCACAAGTCTTACGAGTGTCTAGAGAAAAAGAAGGACGTTGGAGAAGCTCACATCACTAAAGCACAGAGGCAGGATGTTGAGGCAGAAGACGCAGAAGGCAGAAGATCGCTAATGATGTGAAAAGTCCTTTTGACACCCGAGAAAGAGGTGGAAAGCTCAGTCCAAAGGACCAGACTGTTCAGAATAGCTTGCAAGACCAAGGACAGGGTATGAAAGGTTATCGTGGATAGTGGTAGCACGGATAATCTCGTATATACAGATATGGTAGATAAGCTGGAGCTGGAGACGACTAATCATCCAAGCCCATATAGAGTTTCGTGGCTACAAAAAGGACACCAGGTAACTGTTACTAAACAATGCTTGGTTGAATTCAATATAGGAGGATATAATGATAAGATCTTATGTGATGTTATTCCTATGGATGTATGTCATTTATTGCTGGGTAGACCATGGAAATATGACATAAATGTGATTCATGACGGGAGAATGAACACATATACCCTGGAGAAGAATGGGAGAACCCATATGTTGCTTCCGATAAAAGATAAAGAGGTGAAGCCAGAAGTAAGCAACACAGTACTTCTCATGAGTGGGAAAGAGCTTCTTATAGAGGAGAAGAAGAAGGAAGATCCACAATTCTTTGTGGTCAGGAAACCGAGGATTGTTCTGACTAGCACAAGAGTGGACGATCTACCAGATGAAATTCAGGAACTACTGCAAGAGTTCGCTGATATCATAGTGGATGAATTATCTCGTTCATTGCCACCGATGAGGAGTGTGAGTCATCATATTGATCTCATACTAGGGGCTAGTTTATCAAATAAATCTACGTATAGATTGACACCGCAAGAAAATGAGGAGGTTAAGAAGCAGGTCCAGGAGTTATTGGACAAAGGATTGGTTAGAGAAAGCTTGAGTCCATGTGTTGTTCCAACAGTGCTTAGCCCGAAGAAAGACAGAGGCTGGAGGATGTGTACCGACTCAAGAGCGATCAATAAGATAACCATCAGGTACAGATTTCCATTGCCGAGAATGGATGATTTAATGGATTGCCTGAGTGGGGAAAAATATTTTTCAAAGATTGATTTGAAAAGAGGATATCACCATATTCGCATGAGAGAAGGTGATGAGTGGAAGACATCATTCAAGACAAACGAAGGTTTGTATGAATGGCTAGTCATGTCGTTTGACTTGAAAAATGCACCGAGTACCTTTATGAGGTTGATGAATTAATTCCTGAAAGATTTCATTGGGAAGTTCATCATCGTGTATTTGGATGATATACTGATTTTCAGTAAATCAGTGGCAGAGCACTTGAAGCATTTGGCTATTGTGATGAAAAAGCTATAGCATGAGAAGTTGTTGATAAACATGAAGAAATCCTCATTTATGAAGACAAAGCTCATTTATCTGGGTTTTGTTATTTCAGCGAATGAGTTGAGGATGGATCCGGATAAGGTAGAAGTGATCAAGAATTGGCCATCACCGAGAAATATTTTTGAGGTGAGAAGTTTTCATCGTTTGGCTAGTTTCTACCGGAATTTCATCAGGCATTTCAGTGGAATTAGCGCAGCGATGATGGATACATTGAAGAAACAAAATAAATATTTTCACTGGACAACAGAGGCTGAGAAAAGGTTTAATCTGTTGAAACAGAAGATCACGGAACAATCGGTTTTGGTGTTACCGGGTTTCCTGAAAACATTTCAGGTGAAATGTGACGCAAGTGGGTTTGCCATAGGAGCGGTATTGAGTCAGGAAGACAGGCCGATTGCATATCTCAGTGAGAAAGTGAATGAGGCAAAGGTGAAATACTCCACATACGACAAGGAGTTTTATGCTATCATACAAGCATTGAATAAGTGGAGGCATTACTTGATCCCAAAAGAATTTGTTTTGTACAGTGATAACCATGCATTACAGTTTGTGACTCAACAAGAGAAGTTGAATCAGAAACATGTAAAATGGGTAGAGTATATGAAAAGTTTCACATTTGTGATTAAGCACATTTCGGGTACTGCTAACAAAGTGGCTGATGCTTTGAGAAGGAAGTGTTTGTTGTTGCAGGAATTCCGAGTCAAAACATTGGGTTTTGATGATCTCAGGGACATGTACGCAGGGGACATAGATTTTGCAGAAGCGTATGAAGCAACTGAGAATCCAGTTCTCAGAGATAGAAGCCAATGGATGGACTACATGATCCAGGAAGGATTGTTGTTCAGAGGCAATCAACTGTGTATTCCGAAATGATCCATGAGGGAGAATCTGTTGAAGGAGAAGCATAGTGGTGGATTAGCAGGACACTTTGGCCATGACAAAACATTCGCGAAGCTGAGAGAATCATATTTTTGGCCAGGAATGTGAGAAAATCTCAAGAGGTTCATTGACAAATGTAGAATTTGCCAGCATTCAAAGGGGAGAAAGCAGAATGCAAGACTCTATCAACCATTGCCCATACCAGAGAGACCATGGGAGGCGATAAGCATGGATTTTGTATTGGGTTTTCCAAAGACACAAAGAGGTGTTGATTCGATCTTTGTGGTAGTGGATAGGTTTTCCAAGATGGCACATTTTATCCCATGCCAAAAAACCAGTGATGCAACTCATATCGAAAATCTGTTTTTCAAGGAGGTCATTCGACTTCATGGGTTGCCGAAAAGTACAGTTTCGGACAGCGACACTAAATTCATAGGGAATTTTTGGAGGACCTTATGGAAGAAGTTGGGAACTAATTTAGCATTTAGTTCAGATTATCATCCTTAGACGGATGGACAAACAGAAGTGGTGAACAGAAGTCTGGGAGACTTGCTGAGAAGCTTGGTGACAGAGCACCACAGCCACTGGGACCACATATTGCCGCAAGCAGAGTTCACATACAACGATTCAGTAAATCGGAGCACAGGACGAAGTCCATTTCAGATTGTGTATGTCACACAACCGAGAGGAGTTTCTGAGCTGAGGGATTCCAAACAGATTGCGACTAGCAGTGCTAGTGCAGAAGAATTCGCTGAAGCGATGAAGGAACTTCACCGTCAGGTGAAGCAGCGACTGATAGATTCAAGCCAGGAATACAAGCGCAGAGTAGATCAACATCGGAAGCAACTTCAGTTCAAAGTTGATGATCTAGTTTTGGCACATTTAAGGAAAGAAAGGTTCCCGAGGGGAACATACAATAAGTTAAAGATGAAGAAAATCGGGCCATGCAAGGTTTTGAGAAAATTCAGAGAAAATGCTTATGAGATCGATTTGCCAGATGGCATCGGGGTATCTCCGATATTCAACATCTCATATTTATACCCATACAGGGATGGAGAAGCAGAAGATGGAGATAGGCTGCCAGTGATCCAGTGGATGAAACAATTACCGGATGTAGAAAAGTCACAGATGGAATGCATACTGGACAAGAGAGTGGGTAAGAAGACTAGGAGGAAAGAATACTTCGAGTATCTGGTCAAATGGAAGAATCATCCAGTGGAAGATGCCAGCTGGGAGAGTGGATCAGAGATACAGAAGCATGGATAGACCATGCAGCAGCTCATGGATAGGATCCCATGAAAGTTTTCAAGCCGAGGAGTATGATGCAGGAGCATCGCCAGCACATGAAGCGAGCCAGCGCGGAAGCAGAGGACAGTTGGACAAGCCAGCAATTTTTTTTGAAAGTTCTTTGAAATTGTTGCGCGATCTTAAATGACTCATTTAAGAGATGGCGCACTTGTATATTGTA
>SNQJ01S0267930.1:0-11855 GCA_010110895.2 Picea sitchensis | reverse complement strand
CTATAGAAGATCAAGTTGCAAACATTTTCACAAAGTCTCTTACAGAAGAGAAGTTTTCCAAACTTTGATCTATGTTAGGAGTTCAAGAAGTTGTCATTAAGGGGGGATAGGCTCTAATGCCTCTTCCTTCTCCTATTGTGTCACTATTGTAAATCCTTCAATCCTATCCCAATTTTTTCTTAAGGGGGAATGTTAATATATTTAGACACTTAGGAGTTAGTAAGATCTACTTGGTCTAATGTGTCGCTAAGTAAAGTGTGTTTCTTAGTGTGTTTCATTAGTATGCATTTGTAGTTAGGAAATCCAATGGTCACGATATGTTCCCGACATAGAGTGATTTGACGGTTCATATTCTCCTCGATCTTAACGACCTTTGATCTGTGGCTTAACACTTGATTGGTCCATTATCTCTATTTAAAGAGCATGGAGGGTCATTTTCCGATGATCGATTGTGATAAACTCTCTTGTAAAATCTCTCTATAATTTTTTTATTTTGCATTAATAAACTTCTCTAAGTGGTCGGGTTAGCTAGGGCCGTGGATGTTTCCCCGTAGGGGTTTTACCACGTCAAAACATAAGTGTGTTGATCTTTGATCTAGTTGTGTGAGTGGTTATTAAAGGTGTTCATCCTCTATTGGAATACCTGTGTTGTCGAACATGGCTTAGCGTCAGGGTATGTCTTAATTTCGTGTACACCGATATCTGGATCAATTCCAAGCATCTCTTCGTAACTCTAGGAAAATACATCACAAAATTCTTGGAAAAGGGCCTTGTAAGTTTGAATCTCATTGGGAGAACATGAGGCACATATGTGAACATTTTCCACAATTCCAGGCTTGATATAAATATCGAGGGGGATAGTGGGTGAAATATTTCCCAAGTTTCCTTCATACAAAACATCATGTGTTGGTTCAAAAACTGGGGGGAGATTAATAACCATAGATGGATTTGAGATCCATTGGTGACTCTGGATAGTCTCATGTTTGAGGAAGAGGATAGAACAATGATGCCCATCATCCGATGGTGTGTCTTCCCCAGACATAATTGCCATGATTGTTTCATTAGTGTGAAATATCGTGTGAAATGGATCAGGAGACGTATCAAAGAGAGAGTGAGGATAAGGATATGTCGATTGAATAGCCTGATAAGCCAATTCAACTAGACTTAGTGGCATTTGGTCGCCATAACTAAGACATTCTTCCAAGCTAGGTACTACCCAAGGGTCATAGGACTCAGGGAGTTCGCCAACACTGGTTTAAATCATGTTAATAAAAGCGACAAGAGGGGGAGGAACATCGGGTGGTGGAATGGGAAAATTACCCATTAACGATGAATATTTCAAGAGATCCACACCAACATTCTCGTAACCAGGAGGTGTTTTTTCTATGAACAGAACATTACTAGTGCATGAATCAGAACTAAAAAAGGCGAGTTGATATACCGTAACAAATTTACCTTGGTGAAGGAAACATATCACAAGGAAAAGAGTAGAAACAACTTCTTGCATAACATCAATCCAACTACGACCAAGTAAGAGGTTGTAATCAAGAGGTGCATCAAACAATTCAACCTCAATAATAACCGCTTTTCCTTATAACGTAATAGATAATGCAGGAAGAACACCATAAGGTTTATACCCTATACCAATAAAATCTTTTAACGTCTTATGTGACTCGGTAAGGGCAGGAGATCTAATGGATTTCCAACAAGTGACAAACATGACACAGGTTGAAGCCCCTTCATTAACAACTGTTCGAAAAATATTATTTGTTTCCACAATTACTTGTATTTGAAAAGCTAATTGATGAGGGAGTCTTGAGATGTGATCCTCAAAGTGAAATATTATCAAATTCGTGTTAGTGGGATCGATTCCACCAATAGCCTTTAATAATGCCTTTCATTGGGTTGGACAACTTTGAAGGACTTTGAGAACTGACATCGCAGATGGTGCATGTGCAAGATCTTCTACAATACTGTAGTTTTGAGCTGCACATGCATGTGGGTTAAATGATGACTTATGAACTATGCCTTTAGGAGGTGGATGAATAACTCTCTTAGGATTAGGTCATTCGAGATGAAGAGGACCGTTGGGAGGTGAATTCAATGGAGGAGGTTTATCATCGACTTTCTCCTTAGAAGGAGAATAATCTTTTCTTCGAGTAGCGATTGCAACTTCATTTTTCTTGGAGTCACCAATACACATAAGCACATAAGAACTGGTAGAGGGAGAAGGTTGGTCATGAATAACCAGTTGGGCCTTCTGTTGAGAAGGAAAAGGTTGTGACAAAACGACAGGTGTAGAGGGAGTCCTGGTTCCTTGGAGGAATTGAGTAACTTCTGCACGTCTCGGACAATCTTTCATGTAATGGTTCTCGCCACAAATAAGGCAAGGGTAACGAGGTTTTCGCTTTTCTTTATCATCAACGGGTTGAGTTTTTTGTTTTTCGGCTTGTTGATTATTAGTTTTATCCTCTTTATTCTTACCATTCCCCTTCTTCTTATTTTGATATTTACCGGTAGTCGTAGACTGGACCGTATTTACCTCTGAAGTTTTACTAGGAGAAGCAACAGGAAGAGGAAAATTTTGCACACTATTAGTAGTAGGTTTGGGGTTGGAATGATTGACTTGTTTCTTCTGAGTCTCTAAATGAAAAGTTCAAATCACACCATCGACAACATGAGATGCTACCATAAGTGTTGGGGTTGGATTTGTAGACATGCGAGGAGCACCGGGGATCAAGTCATACAATGTGCCTATTTGAGAATAAACGAGATCTGATTATTGGGTACGACTGATCACCTATTCTTCAATGACAATACCTCCCATGGCAACATCATGAGCTATGGGACCGATGAGTGACTTTGTGAACCACTCGGCCAACAATTGATCAGGAAGAGGAACTTTTATTAATCGTCGTCTCCTCCTCCACTCATGAATATGATCTAAGATGTGGGTAGAAGAGGATTGTTTAAATGAACTTAAAATTTCTTTTCCTATCTCATATCGGATTGATAGTTGGTAATGTGTTAATAAATCCATGGATAAGGTGTTGAAATAATTAAAGAAACCTCTAGGAAATTCGATGTACCATTTAGCAGCTGAACCCATAAGAGTGCGTTGGAAAAGTCGTAGTCGTATGGAGTCATCCATCGAGGATTTGGATGAACACCAAAGATGAAAATTCATGAGATGATTGTTTGGATCTTCTCTCGATCGACCGTCAAACTTTGGAATGTCCAATGGTAATTTAGCAGGTATAACCGACCAAAAAGGAGAATATAAGATAGGATCATTCAAAATTTGAGACAAATCCGGTAAATCCAAAGTAGCTAGAAATGACAATTGCCTGTTAACTTGAGAAACTGATAACTGATAGGTATACCAGTAGGACCATAAGCCATTTGCAAATAGTTAGAGGGTCCAGTAAAATTCGATGGAGGAGGATTTTGAGTCAAGTAACCAACATTAGCTTGTTGATTTGGTAAGCGACCTTGGATATGAGCATTAGATTGGAAAGCTTGACCCCAGTTAGGGTTTACAGTGCCTAGAAAAGGTTTTCCGGGATAATATGGAACAAAATAATTCGTTTGAGGAGGTTTCCCCCCAGGCAGTCATTGATTTCCTTGGAAATGAAAATTCCAAGCTTGGGTTTGTAATCCAGGCATAGATTGCCCGTAAAATGGATTATGTCCTCCAACTTGGGGTTTCCCCCCAACTTTAGGTTGACCCCCAACTTGGGGTGGACCCCTAAACGTATATCCTCCAACAGGAAGTTGAAAACCAGAAGTAACATAATGACTTGTGACTCCAAGCAAATTGGATCTACTTGGTCCAGGAATATTAGATCCTCCAGGTGGTGGAGGAAGACTAGGTCCTCTAGGTAAACCCTGAGTAGGATTATGAATAAAACTGCTAACAACATTATACCCAGGTGGAACAAAAAGACTAGATCCTCTAGATGGACCCTGAGTAGGGTTAGTAATAGAACTACTAAGAGCATTATACCCAAGTGGAAGTGATGGATTTGGTCTCGACGGAAGTGGTGTGCCAATAGGAGCTTGAATTGTCACCGAACTTTCGACAGAAAAAGGTGCAACTTGTGGGATCATGGTAGAGCTAGTGAATTGGATAGGAAGAATTGTATGTGTACCAACTAACAGTGGGTCCGAAACAATACAAATATTACTTGTTTTCCCAGAAAAATGATTTGGAGGTACCCTATAAGTAGTAGAAGTAATAGGTACATGTGGCGATGTAGGTTGGTTTGGACTCGTACCTTGTTTATAAAAAATATCTCGTCTCGATGGAGTTCTCCACAAAGAACGGACTAGGATAGAACTGGGATTAAAAATTCTACAAGTTTGAACAGGTGTTCCAAATGCTTCATTAGGAAATGGTGGTTCATCCACGCCAGACTCTACGAAAGGTCTAGAGGGTATTCTAGGATAGTCTTCAACAACAACGTCTCTAGAAGAATTTATTCTGAGCAAAACAGGGTCTTGAGTAACATTCAATAAGGAATTTACAAGGAGTTATGGTTCAACCAATGGAGTAAAACTCCCAATCTCAAAGGATGCATTGTTATTGACTGCCTCTTCAAGTGAAGGACCCTTTGTTGAATTAGGAAGCAAGGGAGTGCACTCTTTCGGTTCTTCTAGAGGAAATCCTTGCATCCTACGTGAACGACGAGGACTATTGTTGGCCACACCTAATAAAGACTAAAAAATATCTATGGCCAACTAGAGAAGACAAACAACACTCACTAATAAAATCTAGATATCAAGCATACAAACAAACCTTCTTATTTTGAAATCGCTAGTTGGTAATGAAATCCAACATCGCGAGATCAAGACAAGAAGGGGTTGGGATAAAGTAGGTGGAAAAGTTACGTTGACGACCTGCTCAATGGACTTACACCTTGGTGCAAGCTCCCACACATAATCATGGGTATACCCTCCAAGGAGCCTGAGTGAGTTTGGCCAATGTTGATTCCAGGTACCATGAATACTTGCCCCTCCATAGTCACCTCGTGTAAAGACCCTAAATATGTAGGCTACTAAGGTTACCAATTACGACAATGATGCATGGGGAAGCAGTTGACAATCCGATATATGCGCAGGGGCAGGGTATCTAAGCCTGAAATCTCCTCGAGAAGGTCCACACAAGATTTTCTTTTGAAGTGACCCCCAATAATACACACATTCACTACACTAGGACCAACAAAGCAGGGTGAGTAACTCTGCTGGCCTTAATGCGATCTCGTGATTAACCCTTGTGTTAGAAGGGCTTCCCAAGACAAAATGTAGCAAGTGGGTTTAACTCTCCCTATCACAAGATGTTATTGTTTGTTTTGATGCTTTGGAGAGTATTCCCCACAACCTATTCCAAAGCGCTATCGCTAGCTAATGTTGATGTATAAGAGCTATAGAAAATAAAATTTACTAGTTAAATTTTAAACTTACGCTTAATTTTAATCACTATTGTTTAACTAAAAAAAGAAGCGGAGATGAAACTGATGAAGTGCTTGACCTTGACTCAAAAATATGCAAAGAGAGATGAGATGCAATCTTTTTGTTTGATGAACTCTAATTACATAAGAGAGAAGGTTTTCTTTTTTCCAAAATACAACAAGTTGCAAGATACAATTCCTTTAAACTTTGAACAATCTTGAGATCAAACAATCAAAACTATGAAATTTTCCAATTTTCTCTTTTAAACAAAGGCTAGAACGCAAAGAGTTTCTTGTAAACACTACAAATAGAAAGATAATGCTCAATTCTTTTTCTTTTCAATAAAAACAAAGATCTGAATCAAGGAAAAATAAAAAGTTGTTCAAGAAAAATGAATGCCCTCAAAATGCAATTCCCCAAACTTAACTCACAATGCAACCAAAAGTGCAAAAGCAAGAAAACTTATTTGTTTAGTAAAATCAAAATTCGTTTTCTAATCAACAACAATAAAAAACACAGAAAATATCATTAACAACTTGACTGACAAGCACTGAGGGATGAAACTGAGAGATTATACCCTTGCAACAACAAGTGGAAGATAGAACTATGAGGCTTATGAAAAAGACTTTGAAAAATTGAAAATGATCAGGATCAACCAAAAATCGTAAACCAAGTTGTGAATACTCATTCAACAGGACCATAAATTCACCCCAAGAAATGATAAAAATTTTGGGTAAAGAGAAAGACTAATTGTCACTCAAAAAAATTCTTTAGGAATCGTCGCAGGTAGAAGAAGGACATAGTGCGACGATGAGGTATCATCGCAGGCAATAAAAGGACACAATGTGGCAATGTTGCACTGGTTTACATAGCAGGGTACGAAAATGAAAAAAATTTAGAAAAATTAAAAAGATGACAGAGTTTTTCAACGAACTTTCAGGATCTGAGAGTCAACTTGGATGACCCAGTGACTCAAAGAATGATAAATCAACAAAAGCAGGTAAGCCAAAAGAAAAAAGGAAGCAAATACCAAAAGAGGACGTTCCCTAGTATGGTAACCAATTTTGTTACTGGATAAATTGGTAAGTCCTGACACAAACTAATCTCCCTAACTTCAACAAGAAATTAGAACAAAACCTGACATAATACAAACTTCTCCTTAAATTTCATTGTAGTGTAAACTAGTTCAATGAAGGATAAATGACATACCATTTAAACGTCGTTTGATCCTTGCTAGTGTTGTCATTGCTCCATCCTTAGGTTTGCGGGATGTCGAACCTATTAAGGAACACAAACCAACAAAGAGAGAACAACAATATATATATTCCAATGAAACCTATGCACAAGATCAAGAGTTATGCAATAAAAATGGAGACACTTTTATAGGGAAGAAATGTATTACTACATTATATTGATGAAAGTGGAGAATAAAACCTATGCCTTGATGTTGCAATGTCCCTTCCAATGGCTCTTTTCTTCAACACACACACCTTTGTTCCAATGCTTTTGATGAAGAGTATTCACAACCTGACTTGGAAAGCTAAATCAAAGCTATCACAAGTATAATCTTCAGCAGAATTCTTCATGCACAAGACAACCTAACTTTTCCCATGAGAGATCCCTCTTTATATATAGTGAAGAGGGATGGATGAAGAGATTATGATGATCCCACTAAATCAGAGAAGTGAGTGAGATCCAAACCGATCGGAGGCCACCTCATATTCTCAAAGATTCCATTCTAGAACCTTCGATAAATTCACCTTTTTCCTTTGTTTGAGCATTGTCACACCCTCAACATTAGAAACCTATGATGACGTCGCAGGCCACTGTGGTGCATCATGTGACAATTGGGAATCGTTGCACCCTTAACACTAGCAAGATGTGACGATCTTTTTGACAGGGTTTTTCAAAAAGGGAAAGATGATTCCATTTCTTAGGGGAAAGTCTTATTTCTCTAATAGCCTTCAACGAACATAGAATTAGACAATACACATATCATCTTTGATCACGGGGATGAAAAAAATAATGTATAACAATAGGAGACAGTTGCAGACATCCGTGGTTCATAGTGGGGCAAGTCGCGAATATCTGCGGGTCACTTAAGAGACAATCTCAGATGCTTAGAAAAGCATTCCATAATTGGTTGTACAATAGGTCAGAGCTTGCCAGGTTAGTTTACAATTGTATTTCTCTTATTGGTTGTTATCCCTGTTTCAGGAGACCTGATTTTAGCATAATAAAATCATTCTCAGCACTGGTTTTCCCTCCGAGGTTTTTCCAAGGGTATTTACCCAAAAATTCTGGTGTTCATGTGTGCTTGATTTGGTTTCCTAGTTTATGCTTCCGCTCTATGATACTGAGTTGAATATTTCAATAGTGTATTATTGTTTTGTGAGCTACTAATCTGATTGTAGTAAGGAAATCACTAGATAACAAAGTACCTAGGTGCTGGAGTAAGAATTTCAACATGGTATCAGAGCCCATGCTCTAAAGGAAATCTATATTAGTCACAATATATGGAGATCAAAGCATCAGGTCTTAGGGATGGAAACAACATCGTTGAGAGTTGAAGAAAGATTAGATGGAGCATCCAACTTCTTATCTTGGAAAGAAAGAGTTACTTTGGCCTTAAAGGAGTATGACCTTTGGGAGTTAGTGGATAAAGAGGTTTCTCTACTGACAAATCCGACAACTTTATATGCTCACAATAAGAAGGAGATCAAAGCAGAAAGAGTCCTCTTAGATATTGTGAAGGATCATCTAATCCCTCACCTAAACGAGAAGACAATGACCAAAGAGATGTTTGATGCCTTGGTAATTTTATTCCAAAGCAAGAGCATGAATAGGAAGATGATCTTAAGGAATAAACTCAAGTCGGTTCAAATGTCTAGATCAAATATTGTTACTAGCTACCTCATGAAGATCACATGGGTGCATGATGAACTTGCAGCCATAGGGGAGAAAACAAAGGATGTAGAGCTTGTGAACGTGGCATTGAATGGAACTCCCAAGTTATGGGAACCATTTGTCAAAGGAGTTTGTGCTTAGGAGAATATACTAGGTTGGCAAAGACTTTAGGATGATTGTATTCAGGAAGAGACTTGAGAAGAGTCTAAAGGTATCAAGCAGGGATGTAGTGAAGAGAACTTGGTCCTTGTCAGCAAGACAAGGAAGGAAAAAGAAAAGAGTTCTAGTAAGAAGAGTAACAATGATAGAGGATCATCACAACCAGGGAAGAAGAAGGACTTGAGTAAAATCAAGTGCTTCTCATGTCATAAGAATAGGCATTATGCATCTTAGTGTTTGGAGAAGAATAAGAAGGGTAATGAAAAGACATAGAAAACAACATTAGCAGAGACACAACTTGATGAGTTTGCAACAAAGTTTGAGAAGGATTACTCAATGATTTCTTGTCTTTCTACTAACAAAAAAATGAGGAGTGCTTGGTTCTTGGATAATGGTGCATCTCGTCATATGACAGAGGCATGTGAGCTATTTAACAACTTGACGGAGAAGGACTCAAAGGTTCATGTGGAGCTTGGTGATGATACCAAGTATGCAGTGAAGGGAGAGGTAACAATTACTTTTCATCTTGAGTCAGGAGGTTCGTTATATGCCCATGATGTTCTTTACGTACCAGGTTTGAAGAAAAATTTGCTTTCAGTCTCAGCTATGGAGGACATGGGTTTTACTGTCACTTTTCAGAGAGGGCAGGTACTCATACGTCCAGATAAAGCTAGCCCATACAATGCAGTGGTCATTGGGGTTAGAGAGGGCACTTTATACAGGTTGCAGGGAAAGCCTATTCAGGATTTGGTACACAATAGTGAAAACCTATGTGAGTTGTGGCACAAGAGGTTGGGACACCTACACTATAGGGCATTGCCTATTCTGTGGGAGATTGTTATAGGTCTTCTAGAGTTTAGTATTGAGCAATAGGGAGTGTGCAGAGGGTGTGCACTAGGCTACTTTTCCAAGCAGTAAGAGTAGGTCCAAGGGGATCTTTGATATTATCCATTCAGATGTGAGTGGGATGATTTCTGTAGCATCACTACATGAATCATCATATTGTGTGATGCTTATTGATGATTTTTCTAGGAGAACCTAGATCTTCTTTATGAAGACCAAGGATGAGGTATTCAATCGGTTCAGAGAGTTTAGGGCTCAAATAGAGAACCATATAGGGATGAAGATTAAGGTATTGAGGCCAAATAATGGGGGAGAGTACACTTCCAATGACTTCGAGGATTTCTGCAAGGAGGTATGGATCAAGAGGGAGTTGATAGTCTCATACAACCCTTAATAAAATGGGGTTGCAAAGAGAAATAATCAGTCCATCATCGGTTCTTCCAAGGATATGATACATGATCAAGAGTTTCCCATGATTTTGTGGGCTAAGGCATGTAATACGCGATGTATGTGCAGAACTTGAGTCCTCACAGGATATTGGGGGACAAGAATCCGGAGGAGGAATTCTTAGGGGTGAAGCCAGAGATAGGACATTTAAGGATCTTTGGTTGTCCAATTTACATCCACGTTCCAGTGGAGAAGAGAACAAAGCTAGAGATTTTAGGACAGAAGGGTATATTTGTGGGGTACAATGATACCTCAAAGGCTTACATGATCTTCATCCCAGCACAAAGGAAGACAATTGTGAGTAAATATGTGAATTTTGAGGAGAAATTAACATCTAGGAGTACTCATGAATCATCAATAGTGACATAGGACAAGGAGCAATAGGCTCCGAAGCATGAGCAACAATCAACAGTTCAGACTTTAGGTGGAGAGGAGGATTTGTCCCCTTCCATCCCGGTCGGGAGATCCATATGGCTAGTACAAACATTGAGGCATGTTGGTGAGGCTCCTAGAAGTTTTGTCAGAGAGTGCAGGACTCCAAATAAGTTTCTAAACTACTTGTCTCTTATAAGTAGCGTCATTGATGTCGAGCCGTCCAGTTTGTAGGAAGAAACATATCGACAGGTATGGTGGGATGCCATGGTAGAGGAGTACACCTCTATTATGAGGAATGATGTTTGGGACATAGTATCGAGACATGAGGGGAAGACAGTAGTGAGTTCTAGGTGGCTCTACAATATCAAGCATGTTGTAGATGGTAGCATACAAAAGTTCAAGGCAAGGTTTGTGGCGAGAGGCTTCTCCCAGAAAGAAGGGGTGGACTATGAGGAGACATTTGCTCTAGTTTCTAGGTATGCTTCTATTCGAGCTGCTATTTCTATTGCTTCAATTATGAAGTGGAAGATACATCAGATGGATGTGAAAACAACGTTCCTCAACGAGATCATTGAGGAGGAAGTATACATAGAGAAACCTCAGGGCTTTGAGGTACGTGGGAGGGAGTCTCATCGTCGTAGGCTTAAGAAATCCTTGTACAGACTGAAACAAGCACCTAGGGCATGGTATTCCAAGATCGATGGATACTTGTAGAGTATGGGCTTTACTAGGAGTGAGGCAGATCCTAACTTGTACTTCATACTTGTTGGAGAGGATCATCTCATCTTGGTTCTGTACGTTGATGATTTATTTCTCACAGGAGTAGAGGAGCTCATTGCAAGGTGCAAAGTAGATTGGATAATGAGTTCAAGATGATGGACATTGGCTTCATGCAATATTTCTTGGGAATAGAGGTATGGAAGGTATTGAGAGAGATCTTCCTTGGACAAGGGAAGTATGCAGTAGAGATCTCAAGGAGATTCAAGATGGAGAACTATAAACCAATGGCTACACCCATGATTATCAATCTGAAGAAGATTGATACTTCAACTTCAGAGTTGGTGGATCCCAGGATATACAGGCAACTAGTAGGGTCCTTGATGTATTTTTTCAAGACCATTCCGAGTATTTGTTTTTTTGTGAGCATCTTGAGTTAGTTCATGGTAGAGCCAAGTCAGGTGCATTGGATCGCAACAAAGCATGTGCTCAGGTACTTGAGAGTTATAATTGAGTATGGATAGAGATATCTTGGAGGAGATGGAGTAGAGTTGCATGGATATATAGACCTGGATTGGGTAGGTAGTGCAGTAGACAGAAAGAGAACCTTGGGGTGCTGCTTTAGCTTGGGATGAACAATGATTACTTGGTTCAATAGGAAGAAAAATTTTGTGGCACTCAGTTCAACAGAGGCAGAGTATATGGCAGCGAGTAAGGCTAGTAGTGAAGCCTATTGGATTCACAAATTGCTTACAAGTTTACTTGGTCAGGAGTTGGAGCCTGGTGATAATGAGAGAGGGGTGAATCAGTGTCAAGTACAATTTAAAAACCTTTTTCAACTTATACTTAAACCATTCAATTATATACAATGAGAAATGAACAATAATATAAGAGTTAGACCAATACACCACAATACACCATGCACAATATATGAGAAATAATCAATAGTTTTTGTT
>SNQJ01S0267928.1:0-11855 GCA_010110895.2 Picea sitchensis | reverse complement strand
TCAGATACTATGCTTCTAGGTAAACCATGTAACTTTACAACTTCATTGAAAAATAAGTTAGCAATGCTTGTAGCATAAATTGACTTAAAACATGGAATGAAATGTGACATCTTTGTAAACCTATCAACAACCACAAAGACATAATCATTTTCTTTTTGAGTCTTTGGCAAACCCAAAACAAAATCCATATTCATAGAATCCCAAGGTCTAGTTGGAACATGCAATGGTGTATACAAGCCTGTATTTTGCTTCTTCCCTTGGCATGCAGACATACCCTGCATATTATTACAAATTTCTCAACTTCAACCCTCATCTTTGGCCAGAATTACAAAGGAATCAATTTCCCAAAATGTTTATCACTTCCAAAGTGACCCTCCATTCCACCATTGTGTTTTTCTTGGATCAAATTTTCTCTCATAGAACATTTGGGAATACATAATTTACTATTTTTAAATAGTAATCCATCCTGCAACATGTATTCAGTCCACACTTATATGTGCACCTCTACAATATTCTTACAATCCTTGTATGCATTTTTGAAATCACTGTCAGCCTCATACAAATCTCTAAGATATTGAAATCCCAAAACTTGTACCTAATTTTCTTGCACAATCAAATGTCTCCTACGTAAAGCATCAACTACCCGATTTGATTGTCCACTTATGTGCTTCAACACAAAAGTAAAAATTTGCATGAACTCAACCCACTTGACATGCTTCTGATTTAGTTTGGGTTGCTACATAATATATTGCAAGGCATGATTATCATCAAACAAAACAAACTCTCTATGCATCAGGTAATGCCTTTGATGCTTCAATACTTGAATAATAGCATCGAAATCCTTTTCACGGGATGGATAATTCTATCTTGAATCATTCAACTTATCAATAAAGTAAGAAACCATCATGTCTTCCTGACTAAGAACCGCTCCAATTGTTGTTCCACTTGCACCACACTTTACTTAGAAAGGATGACTGAAATCTGATAATTTCAATACTGGTTATTCAGTGACTCTTTTCTTCAAAAACTGAAAACTCTTTTCATCTTCTTTTGTCCAATGGAATGGTTTCCTTTCCTTCTTAGTTGTCTCAACAATGGGCGCACAAATAACACTGAAATTTTTGATAAATTTCCTATAAAAACTAGCCAAGCCATGCGAACTTCTTACCTCAAAAATACTCTGAGGCGAAGGCCAATCAATGATTTCTTATACCTTTGTTGGATCCATATTTAGACCATATCTTGAGATGACAAAGCCCAAATATACTAATTCATATTTCATAAATGAACACTTATTCATATTTACTAACAATTTCTCTTGATGCAATTTCTCTAAGACACATCTCAAATGCCTCAAGTGCTCTTCTTCAGTTTGACTGAAAATCAGAATGTCATTAAGGTAAACAATAAAAAACTTACCTATGAAATATTTTGGGATCTCATTCATTAATCTCATAAATTTTCTCGGAGCATTGGACAATCTGAATGACATAACCAACCACTCATACAACCCATCATTTGTCTTGAAGGTTGTCTTCCACTCATCCCCTTCTATAATTTTGATCCAATGATATCCACTTTTCAGATCTAATTTTGAGAAGCATTTTGCTCCACCCAGGAAATCCATCATATCATCCATCCTAGGTAATGGAAACATGTATTTGATTTTTATCTTATTAATTTCTCTGGAGCTTGTACACATTCTCCACTCTCCATCCTTCTTCGGACTAAGTATTGCTGGTACTGCCCATGGACTCAGACTTTTCTGAATCAACCCCTTATCTAATATTCCTTGTATTTGAATTATGACTTCCTCATTCTCTTGAGGTGTAATTCTATATGATTCCTTATTTGGTAAACTCGCTCCAGGAATATAATCAATGTGGTGACTGATATCTCTTCTCGGTGCCAACTCATTGGGTAAATCATCTACTACAATGTCACCAAATTCAACCAACAATTCCTAAACCTCTTCAGGCATATCTGAAACAATAGTCTTTGTCATCACTACTCTAGGTTTTCACATCACAACATAACTCAACTCTTCATCTTCAAGCTGCTACAAATACTCCTTACCAGTGAGCATTAGAGCTTTTGTTTTTTGCTGCTCCACTGTGCTACCTTCTTGCAAAGGAAGTAGAACATGTTTCATCCCATCTTTATCAAAACTATAATAGTTTCTTCTACCATCATGGATTACCTTCTTATCAAATTTCCAAGGTCTCCCCAAAAGAACATGACACACATCCACAGGAATAACATCACATATTATTTTGTCTTTATATGTACCTACTTGCAAATCCAATTCACATTGTTCACTTACTAAGATTTAATGTCCTTTATGCAACCAAGATACTTTATAAGGAACCAGATGTTTGATCTTCTTCAAGATCAACTTCTCCACCATCTCCATGGAAACAAGATTGTTAGTAATCCCACTGTCAATCACCATCTTACAACAATTCCCTTTAACCATACACATGGTCCTGAATAAAGCCTTTCTTTGAGGAGGTTCAACATTCTCCTTCTCAGGTTTCAGTAAGACTTTGTTCATTATCAAAGCCTCTCCAGTCTGAGGTAAATTCTTAGTCACTGGCAATTGCTCTTGCTGCTACTCATTCTGAACTACATAGGCTCCTCCATGTCCTATGTTTTTCTTTTCTAGACATTCAAAGGATTTATGACCCAATTAGTTACATTTGTAACATCGAAATACAGTTTCTTTGCCTCTTCCTCTACCTCTACCTCCTTGGTAAGGTCTTATATCTCTTGAGTCACCTCCTCTGTCTTGATGCTCCTATTGATTTGAGTTGTTGGAATCTCCTTTTTGGGCTACAAACTTTCCTCTTTGAGTTGTTTTCCCTCTTCCTTTGGCTGAACCTCTTCCTCTGTTGAAGTTCTACTTTCTCAATAACTTTTCTTCTGTTCTCAAGGCACATTGGTATGCCTTTTCTATTGTCCTAGGAGATATCATTTTGATGTCATCCTGGATCTCCATCCTCAAACCATTGACATATCTAGCAGTCTTCTCTGCTGACTCTTCTACATAGCTTGCTCTCAGGTTCACTTTGTAGAACTCTTCACTGTATTCTCTTATAGACAACAACCTTTGCCTAAGGTTATGCATTTGTCTATATAAATATAGCTGATAATATTTGGGCAAGAACCTGGCTCTCATCTTAGCCACCATCCTATCCCAACTCTTTATCATTGGCTTGTTCTTTCTTCTCCTTTCAACTTGCACACTATCCCACCATAGGGATGCATGTCCTTTCAACCGGGTTACTACTAATCTGACCTTCTTTTTCTCTTCAATATCATCATATTCAAAGTATTTGTCTAACTCACTGATCCAATCAATGAGATGTTCAATAGTGAGGCTCCCTCATAGGTAGGAAAATCAGGCTCGGGTCTTGACGTTGCTCCTAGAATTGATCGAAAATATCTTAATTTAGGCACGTCTCTTGCATGGGTGTTGCCTCTTCTACCTATTCCTCCTCTTTAGGCTCACTCACATCCCCTGCATCTGGATCTCTTTGTCTTCCAAACTCCATAGCTTCCATAAGTGCCTGTACTTATCTCATTTCCTCTATAACTTCTGCATTTTTTGTTGGTTGTCCTCTTCCATGACCCCTTTCTCTGCCTACACATATAGCCATGTTTTTCTTCTGCTATGTTGAGCAAATCTCTTGCTCTGATACCAAAAAATGATGTCAGGGTGGTGAGATAACTTCTTTACTTAGAACCTTAACCAAATCCGGCTTTCCGTTATATCTGTCAGGTTCTCAAACCAAATATCAGAGTCACTATGACTATTCAACCTCAACACCTCTTCTTATAACATATGACCAAGAACCCATGACCAAAGGCTCATCAGAATTGGGACCAATAGTTTTTTTTATGTCGTACTAATTGGAGTGCAATATCCAATGGTAAACCAACACATATTAATACCACAAACCATTAATGGTTTTCATCACACTGCTTGGAGTTATTTAAACCTTGGATAGTCTTGATTGTGATATACGTTAAGGACCATCAATCTTTGGTTATTTAATGAGACAAGATCTCAACCGTATAACATTTACTAACTTTGCAATACAACGGTTTTGTGTATTGATAATCGTACAATCAGTGAATACACTTCGATGGCTCAACAATAAGAGATTCAACACTTTGATTTCCAGAATCTTTATGGGGATTACATTAACATGACAAACATAATCGAAATTTTCTTCTCATCTCAATCCCCGCCAGTATTGAGTCATTCACTACTATGAAACAATACCAATTTCAAGCTACTGACTCCTCCAATTTAATTGAAACTATAATGATCTCTCTCGGCTCGGGTGACTAAATATTGAATGAATTTAGATAGATTAAAAGAACATGACAATCGACTTAATCATTCAATCACTGTCGGTTTGGAACTCTATCTTTTAATCAATGTTATAGAAAATGATATTCCCTTTAAGTATTAAATTTCTTTCTCTCCGTGAGTGCTAGAATTTGCATCTAAAATAACAGATACTCAAATCAAAGGCTTTTACTATCGCTTCAATATTTCTCTGGGGTTTTCAAATTAAGAAATATTTCAGCACAACAGAAATGTAACTCAAACAATTATATCACTTACTAGATGTGATACTCTGTCGACAGCTATACGCACAGGATTGTCAATTTCATTAACTTTTAGAGGCCATATTCAATACACCGTCGATTTTCTTTAATTCCAAAAGAGATATTCCACAGAGCCTCTCTAACAGAAATCCATTTCTCCTCTCGAATATCCCTCCCAATTACAATTCTGAAAACTTAACAACTAACCAACTCCTACCGGAAATGAAGGGATTACTAATTTTAGATAACTAATTTCTAGAATTGCTCAATAGACTAATCTACTTGTCTTGATCTCCTCCCAGGGAGTCTTAGGTGGCCAATTATTCCTATTTTAACTCAAAAACTGACAACAAAACTAACAAACATTGACTATCATTTAATTTCCACAACATGTGACCAATTTGTCACATTGTTGGCCTTATCATGATGCTCTTGCATCATAATTTCTCTAATTTTTCCACCTTGAAAGTACCAAGATAGATGATAAATTATTTAATGATCCATTATGGATCATCCATTGAGTTTATAGAGGATAAAAGAGCCTAGATCCATATTATATGATCCAAAAATTCATAGCTCAAGCGGTTTGATCCCTTTCAATGATTGATAGATCTTGGGTTAACCTAGATCTATGATGGTATTAATCTATATTAAGCATAAGTAATTGGTTGGACTATGGTAAAGTTGATCCCAATTTATGAGAAAAATGAAACAAAACGACATATTTATAATATAAACACAGAGACATAGTGAACAATAACAGATATATAATAAAACTTGACTTCTATTAAATAATAAATATGATGAAAACTATAAAATGCAAACTAAAAACAAGCTTGCTAGAACAAGGTAGCTTATCTCTGAGAAGAGATGTGACGGCTACACTCATTCACAAGAAGATGAGTACAATTAGTCTCCTAAGGCATTTTTACAATAAACATGAATGCCAAAACCCTAGACATCCAAAAACCTAACCCTAGGAGATGAAGCGCCAAAAGTCATGTGGACTCCTTTGGGGTAAGCTAGTACATCAACTTCTCGGGGTCGTAACTTTTGTATATGATCTTTGTTTTGGGTGCATGATAGCTTGCTGGAAATATATTGAGGAGGAACTTCATTTAGGGGGCTCAATCAGACTCTCCAAGAATCGTTGAGGTCTCTGATCACAAAAGAAACGTTGTTTGGGCCCTCAAAATGTCCCCGAAAGTTTGGAAACCGAAAAACTGCTAAAAATAGTAAGTTGCCAAAAAATTCTTTTGAGACAGTTGGAAAAGGTCGGTGGCCACTGATATCCTCCTGCATCAATCCTCTCCCCTTAGGAATAAATGGTCTCCATTGGGTTGAGTGCCCCCCTTTAGATGTAGAAATATTTGCTGAAATTGGCTTTGGGTGAGCCACTTTCCTTGGTGCAAGAACCTGAATCCTCTATTGGCCAGTTCCCTTGACCTGTGTGTCCACGATCTGATCAGTGGATGATTTTTCCAAGCAATCAGGGTTGAGCTATGTTGGTGTCAATTGTTGTGCTATCTCTGAGGTGTCCATTAACGGCGGAAAATAAGGCCGAAGGAGGTCCTCATTGAACACTGGGTGAAATCCAAGGAAGGGGGGAAGGTTGAGCTCGAAAGAATTGTCACCCACAACCTTGGTGATGGTGTTAGGTCTATAAAAAAGTGGATGAATCTTCTGATAATGCCTTATATGGATTTTTTTCTGCAAGTGCAACCAAACTTTTTCTCCCACTTGAAATTGGTGTGGCACTTGATGTTGATCATGGCGCTACTTGTACTTGGCATTGGACTTCTGTAAAATATCTTGAACCTATTGATGGATGTGATGGATCCTCTCAATGAACTGGGTGAATTTTTCATCTCTAGTTGGATCATGTGATGAGTTTTCCTGGGTGGCCGCAAGGGATAATGCAACATTCATTGGACCCAATGGTTGAAATACCAACCCCACCTAAAAGGAGATATGGTCAGTTGGGCTATGTATGGATTTGTTGTAGTTGTGATGAAGATAGGGAAGACACTAATCCTAGGTGTGGGGGTGCTTGGAATTGTACATGGAGAGGATGTGCACAATCATCCAGTTGATGACCTTGGTTTGGCCATCCATCTGGGGGTGCAAGGCAATGGAATTGGTGAGCTTAGTGTCCAACAATGACCAAAGGCTCGACTAGAATGTGTTGAGGAAACGACTCTACCAATTTGAGATAATGGTTTGTGGGATCCCAAAGTGTACCCACACTCATTCAAAGAATATCTTGGGAGTTTCATTCGCAGTGATTCTCTTCTTCCAAGTGGACAGAATCACGATCTTGGAAAATCTATCAACAACCACAAAAACATAGTCATTTCCCCACTTGGTGGATAGAAGTCCCGACATGTAGTCCATTGAGATGGATTCCTAGGGCCTATCGAGAGTAGGCAAAGGTGTGTACATGCCTTGTTTTTAAGTGGCTAGTTTGGCAATAAAATAGGCAACACATGACCGGATATACTTGCTGACATGATGTCGAAGTTTTGACTAGTAGAAATGTCGTTGCAACATTTCCATTATATTTTCCACGCTGAAGTGTCCTTCCACCTAACTTTATTGTGATTCCCAAATCAGCTTCGCTCACTCACTTGATGGAATAAAGAGATTGCCCAAATGGCTCAACAACCCATCTTGAAGATGGAATTTAGTGACAGTTGTGTTTGTACCAAAAATCTGATAAGTATCTGTCTCATAGAGGTGGGTCCATCTCAAGGTCTCGTGTCCGCAAGAATCTAGCACCGTGGTGAGTGTCGCGACTGGAGGTCGGCTGAAACAATCAAAGACTGAGTTGGTACTTCATTTTTTATAGTTTATTTGAGGTGGAACTATTGCAAATATGTGGAACACTTCTGATGGAGATCATTCTATAATTTGCCTTGTGTCTACATGAAATGTAGTTGTTTATGATCAATGTGGATGACTCTCTCCTTCCTCAGAATTAGTTCTTTCTGTAGAGGTGATGCAGCTTGTGAAGCCCACGCCTCAACACCCATCAGATCACAGTCAGTGGCCCTCTTGCAGCAATATCAATATTATAAATAGCAACATCATTGATCTCTCTTTTATGTTTCCCTCTTTCACCAATTCCACTGCTTGTGATTTATCTGCTTCGCTGCCAAATGTTTCCTTTCAACCTCTTCTGCCTCTTAATGGTGGATACTCTCTAAATCCACTCGTTCCGCATCATCATGAATTTCTGCAGTACCAATATTTGTAGATGGAAAAACAATTTATTTGGTGGTTTTTCATACATAATACACCAAGAAGCTTTGGCATTTCTCAGATGTTGTTCAACTCTGATACAAGGGATTCGTTATTATTGTATCCAGAAATTTATGTAACTTTATTTTGTTGCTCATCTTGATATAAGGGATTTGTCTTTATTGGATCCATAAATTTCTACAACTTTATTTTGTAGTTGTCTTTTGTACAATTGCACCAGGCTTTTCACTTGATGACGATTCCTAATTTATATATAAATTATCGATTTCAGTAAGTCGTCTTTTTGTTGCTTTATTTTAAGGAGTCACAAATTGAACAAATTATTATCAATTATTGTAAAAGTCTATGAGTATGTAATTTAGCAGAAATATAGATCGTGTTCAAACTTCAGACTCACTACAAACATATTGCATAGAATAAACCCACAATCTTTTGTAGACAATAGACCTTTTTCATTCATGCTCAGTGGTTGTGGACAAAAGCTAATTAAATACAAACACAAACTATACGAGTTTAGTATTTGAATTGTTTTGAAATGTAGCCTAGACGACCAGGCAACGCATCAAAGAGAAAATACATAATTTTAATTGTTGGTTAGAGAAGAAGCGTGAGCCGATGAATATTTCACACAAAAAACATCACCAAAATTCCAGAATACAACAAATTATGGATGGCCAGAGACAATAAACATTAACTTTACTAACATTGTAAATACCTTCATTGATTATGTGCTCATTATTTCTACGCCTACCCGTTGGTCCCGGAGTGGAGATAGACAATATAGTAAAAGCTTTGTCATTACTTTAGTTTAGTTGTATTATCATGTGGGGATGGATTAATCAAAAATCTTATGTTATCATTTGAAGATGGATTAATCAAATCCTATTATGTTATCATTTGAAGATGGATTAATCAAATCCTATGGCTACACCAGTATTAAGGGTTTTGCAGTATGAGAGTTCCTTTTACATATGTGAGATTTTAATCCCATCAGTTTGGCAATGAGACAAAGCATCATAGTCCCATGACCATTGTACTTGTTTATTTGTTCTTTAGATCCTCAAAGTGACGGTGGAGAGTATTTTGTATTTAGATGCTCAGAAAATCTCTTTTTAAAAATTCATGGAGAGTATTTTAAAAATTCATGGAATGTATTTTGTTTTTAGATGCTTAGAAAATCTCTTTTTAAAAATTCATGACTTACATAGCTCCTTCCATGTATTTATGGCTGATGAGAATTACATATTTCCTTTCATGTATTTATATTTATATTTATATATTTATGACTTAAAAATTCATGACTTGCATAGCCCCTTCCATGTATTTATGGATTATGAGAATTACATATTTCCTTTCCTGTACTTATATTTATATATTTATTCTTTATGAGAATTAAAGGTGCTTAGTACTTTTCCATTTGATGTGTGATGATGCAAATCCAAAACTACCATTAATCTTACTTTTTCACAACCTTGAATATTCAATATGTTCATTTAAAATAATAAAAAATTTGGCTTGACTTTCATCCACGCGAGTCCTCATTTTTTATGAGTTGAATTTTGATTATGTTTAGATTTTGTTATGTCCCTGCCATAGCGGGGACATTATGTTTTGGGAAATTTGTATTACTTGGGTGTACATTTCCCGAGGTGTTAAAACATGGTTTAAGGCTAAAGTTTCTTAGCCTAACGTTGCATCGGATACGAGAGCCAGGAGGTGGCAGGGGATGTTTTCATCCCATTAATGTTGTGCAGTCTTGACTAGAATGTTGTGGAAACTCGATTGGATAGAACTCTGACTACAAGGAACATGTGGCACAGGAAGTGGTTGTCATGTCATTGCAATCATGGATGTGTTGTCGTTTCTTTTACAACTGTTTCACTCGATGATTGTCCCCATGGTGATCTTCCTGCATGCACCTTCTCACTGCCTCTTTACTACCACTGAGGTTGCGATGGTGGAGGATTTTCTTGCAGAGATGGGCGTTAGGCAGCGGGAGGATGAAGAGAAAGAAGAGGAGGAGAGTGGACGATGGAGGATTTTCTTGCACAGACGGGCGTTAGGAAGCGGGAGGATGAAGAGAAAGAAGAGGAGGAGAACGGCTTGAACTGCAACAATAATGGTAACTTGACTACATTTCCCTCTCTATTATGCGGTCTCTTGGGATCTGGCTCTCAGATGTTAGTTTGACACACTAATTTGAAACACACTATGCATAGATAGACAAACATTACTTCTCATTCAAAATGCATGGAAGAATAGCACTTCACGTAACACCACTAGCTTGCATGGAAAAGAGATCTAGTTTCTTTCTTTATTTATAGAGCCAGATCTAGTTCTAGATGATCCAGATGTAGTTCAAGATCCATAGGCATGGCTAGCAACACCAAAACGTGATGATTTCGCTGATGGCTGATAAATTGTGAAGCAAAGAGAAATGCAGAGAGAAAAGAATAGAACAATATATTGAAATGTATGAAGAAGAGTACAAAAACGAAGTTCTGAAGAAGTTCTGAGAAGATACAATGTAAAGGGAAATAGCTGAGCTAAATAGGCTCAAGCAAGACAAAAATAGAAAGTACAGTTGTCCAGTACAGCTGGCAGTGTACAGTCAGACTGTTGAGGTTACACTATGTTTAATACTCCCTCTTAAACTCAACAGTTACAATCATCAGCATTGACTATGCCTAAGTGCTGTCTCTGAAAATCAAAAACTGACTTTCCTAGTGGCTTTGTAAAGATATCAGCAAGATGATCTCGTGTACCACAAAATTGTAGTGCAATGTCACAATTAGTGACTAGCTTGCGTATGAAATGAAAACGAGTGTCGATGTGTTTGCTCTTCTTGTGAAACACATGATTCTTAGATAAAGCTATTGCTGAAGTATTGTCACAGAAAATAGGAGTTGGATCCTTTTCTGTTTGTGACATATCTTTCAATAATCTTTTCAGCCACACAGCTTGACAAGAAGCTGAGGTAGCGGCTACATACTCTGCCTCTGCAGAAGATATTGATACAATTGGCTGCATCTTTGATGCCCATGAAATCAGGTTCATGCCCAGTTGAAAAACATATCCTGATGTTCTTTTCCTGTCATCTAGGCTACCCGCAAAGTCACTATCTGTGTAACCAGAAAGTTGATTACTATCAGATTTAGTGTACCATAAACCGAAATTGAGTGTTCCTGCAACATATCTCAAAATTTGTTTTTCAATTTTCCAATGAGAATCTTTGGGTGATTCCATGAATCTGGAAACAAGGCTGGCTGCATACATAATGTCAGGCCTAGTTGCTGTAAGATACAACAAACTTCCTACTAAACTTTTGTACAATATAGAATCCACCGTAGGTCCTTCACCATTTTTGTTCAATTTTGTGCCTAGTGGTATAGGGGTTTCTGCTGGATTGCATCCTTCCATGCGAAATCTTTTGATGATGGCTGCTGCATACTTTTGCTGACAGAAAAAAATGCCTTTGGGTGATTGATTAACCTCAATCCCTAAAAAATATTTCATTATGCCAAGATCTGTCATCTCAAACTCAGATTGCATGGCATGCTTGAAATCTGTTAGCTCAAGATTTCTTGTGTAGATCATGTCATCAACATATAAACATACAATTATAATTTTACCGTGCTGATCGATTTTGGTGTAAAGAGTTGGCTCATTTTGGCTTCTGCTGAAACCACTTTTGATCAGATAAGTGTCAATTATGTTGGACCAAGTTCTTGGAGCTTACTTTAAGCCATACAAGGCTTTCTTCAACCGATATACTTTGGTTGGGTGCTCTTTGACTTCAAATCCAGGTGGCTGGTCGACATAAACTTATTTTTCTAAAAGACCATTCAGGAATGCTGACTTGACATCCATTTGGTATACTTGCCATTTGTGTTGTGCTGCTATGGCCAATAGAGTCCTTACAGTGTCTAATCTTGCTACTGGAGCAAAAGTTTCACCATAATCAGTACCTGGTT
>SNQJ01S0267927.1:9405-21260 GCA_010110895.2 Picea sitchensis | reverse complement strand
AACCAAATCATGTATGTATTTTAATTACACTGCATTCATTCATCCCATCCAATACAATACAATATCTCAAAGTAACATAAATACATGTTTGTTATTCAGATTTTCTGTAGATGGGACTCCCGTTCGAGTGTTCAAGAACAAGGAGACAGAGTTGGGTAACAATTATCATTATCCGAAGAGCCAAGCAATGAGGGTATACTCCAGCCTTTGGAATGCAGATGATTGGGCAACCAGAGGTGGGCTCGTCAAAACAGACTGGAGTAAAGCCCCCTTTGTTGCATCCTTCAGCAACTTCACTGCTGCTACTTCTTCTTCTAACTTCGCTACACAGGATATTTTGGACTCGAAGGAAGAGCAAAAACTCCAATGGGTGCGAGAGAATTATATGATCTATGATTACTGTGCAGACACCAAGAGGTTTCCCCAGGGGCTGCCTCCAGAATGCAAATGAGCCTTCAACTCCATGAATTCTCCATACCCTGTCCTTCCAGCCATTCTTATTGTGTTCTATTACATCCATTTTTTCATTCCTTTTTCTACAACTATTATTACATATTTCTACATACACATGAATGTAAGGTAATGAGCAGATAATCCCTTCTGGTTATTGGTATACAAAATCGAGAATTCTTTGTATCTTTCTATGGCTACGATCTCTTGTCTTTTCATTTCTTTCTGGTACCTGTTCCTTTTCTCAACACTATTGGGTTAGGCTTTCATTGTGGAAATGCTTGGTGAAAACTTTAAAGATCTAAATGGAGTTTATGTTTTTGAATTATGAAACTTCCAATCCTCTTGCCCTCCAAGAGCACAAAGGAGTGTCTTCCTTGGCAAATATTTAAAGATCTAAATTGAGTTTATGTTTTTGAATTATGAAACTTCCAATCCTCCTGCGAAGGAGTGTCTTCTTTGGCAAATATTGGTGAGGTGCTTTAATTTTCAAACATATGATCTTCTTCCTTTCTTTCTGTAATTTAACTTTACCTTTAAATTATAATAATATTATCCACTTTCTTTTACAATTCAACTTTACTTTTAGATTATTATAATAATATTATTATTATCCACATAATACATTTATGTTTTGATATTTTTTTAACATCATTGTGAATTCATGACAAATATATAATATTATGTATTATAAATTGGATAATGTCTTTTTCAAAGTGGTTTTTAACTTTTCATTATTAAATTTGTTTATACCAACTTGTTTTTCGATTTTCTTTTAAACTTTTAGTTAGTAAGTTTTTTACACCAACTTAATTTTCAGTTCTTATATTATATAGGACAAACTTTCTCCACTAAGTATAATTTATTTTTCAAAATGTTTTGAAAAAATATGGGACATGGGGGCGCTCTCGTTAGGTTTAGGGTTTTAGCGCCTCGGCTCCCTGTTACTCCCTTCCGCTACCCTTGGCGGGGCCAAGCATGCTCCCCACTGAGGAGAGGTCGTGGGCCGCCTCCTACCGTACGACCACAACACAGGAATCTGTTGGTGGAGGCTTCCGCCGACCGTCTTTCGAGCCACTGTCGGATCAACGATCTCAATTTTTTTTTGAAGGAATTGCTAAAGGCAAGGAAATGGAGATTGACTCATTACCTGCTCCAACAAAAATGACACTCCCTTGGGAACTTGGAAAATGTATACCCCAAGCATGGTTGTCACCAAAATATGTGATTAGTACACCCCGCATCGAAGAGCAGAAGCAATACATGAGGCACTACGTGCTGGTGGCAAAATTTCTTAGGTTTATGGCCTTCTGAGCGCGAGCTTTTCAAATGGATACAACAATGGTGGAAACCCAAGGGACATTATGACATGCAACTCGACTCCAAGAGTTTTTTCACCATCATCCTCCATAACCTTGAGGACCGCAACAACATCTTTGACGGCGGGCCGTATTTCTTCAACTCAGCTAGCCTATTCCTCCAGTTCTAGACGAAGAAGTTTAGCCCTGAAAAGGAATATTTTTCTCACGCGTTGGTATGGATCCATGTAATGATCCCAAGCCAAATTCTTTCTTGGAATCACTAACTACTACTAATTTATTGAGTTATTAAGTGCATACAAGATTCATCAACACATGGAGATCACAATATATTCAAGATGTAGAAGCACAAGCAAAGATCTGACCCACTTCAACACATGGAGATCACAATATATTCAAGATGTAGGTGGAAGCACAAGCAAAGATCTCACCTTTTTATTACGAGCAATGCAAGATCAATATTAATGATGGTCGATCTGGAATAAACCTCATATGGTCGTATAAGCAATAGATATGAACTTCTACAAAATGCTCCCCGCTTAATACAAAATAATGCCTCCAAAGGTTGAAATGTAAGAAATGAAGATCAATACAAGGAAATCTGAATGCCAAACTCTCCAAATGAAGAATGCCACGCCCAATAGAAGGTTGAAACCCTCAATAACTTCAAAATTTCTACTACCAAAAGTGTCCAATCACCCTAAGAAATATGACAATTGATAGATCGGTATTTGGTAAGAATAACCCAGGTGCATGAAGCTCCAAGATCCCTCTCAATCTCCTCACAGAGATCTCAATTTCCCATTGAATGGGTGCCCCACTAGATGACTAAACTCCTAGTTGGTTTGGCCCCGATGAAGGTGGCCTCCAAATGTTCTTAAACTTCCAAGAATATAGATCGGGCGATGGTAAGAATAACCTAAGTGCCTGAATCTCCAAGTTCTCTCTAACTTCTGTAGATCTGAATTTCCCATCGAATGGGGTGCCCCACTAGATGATTGAAACCCTAGCTGGTTCGACCATGCTGAGGCCTCCAAATGTTCGAACTCTCCAAGAATATAGATCGGCGATGGTAATCCTTGGGAGAAGTTTTGGACTCGATCTCAAGCAGATCTCCTAGATCTAAGTTTTACTCAATTGCTGTGATCGCCCCTATGGCTCCAAGACTTCCACTGCAGATAAGTGTAGAATGATGATAACCCTACAAAAAATACCTCAAAACTGGATGGTCCTACTTCCGCAAACAAAACCCAATCATTAAATGTCCTGTGCCCTCAAGATAAGCCGATCTAACCTCCCCATAACCGTCTCAGGATTAGAATGGTGTGGAGGAGTCTTTCATCCTCGAGACCAAGTTGCTAGAACAAGGTGAGGATATTTCACCGAAGAATTTCAAGGGTTTGTACAACAAAACCCCCAAACCTAATGTTCAAGAGCAATAGCAAATGCTAATCCAAAACCGTAATGAATAATAGGTGCACCCCAACCCTCTACTTTATACTTTTCCTTCTAATTCTCTGAGTTAGGTTAACCCCGTGGTTAATCTTTTGTTGAGTTATCTTTACTCCTTTATCCTTTTCCTTTCTTAAGTCAATTTAAAAATATAACTTTTAACTTCTCACCCTTTTCCCCTTAGTGTGAGACTATGACCTAGTAGTTCCCTGTGCCACTGAAGCCCCTCATCGCCTTCTAAGAGGTGGGGACATGCCTCTCGCTTGAAATTGTTTGTCCTCACCTAAACCTACTTCTCTAACCACGTTTTCATCCTCCCAAGTGGCATCCTCAACAGGTAAATCCTTCCACCTGACGATACTCCTTGATTCTTCGGTTTCGGAGCCTCTTCTGACTTCTAACACCTCCTCTCGAATCAAAACAAGTTGTCCCTCCCTATCCATGGGAGGTAATGCCTCAATAATCCTAACATGTTGACCGAGGGCTTCTAAGGCACTCCAGGACATGGAAGACGCCAGGAATTTTGCTACCCTATGGAAGGTCCAAACATAGTTATCAGCTCTATCCTCTTGGTCAATTCTGTATAGTCCAAAGAAACGCATGAATATTTGTGGTTTTAACGGGTCGTAGTAAGCAGTTTCACGAGATCATATTATAGCGACCAACCATACAGATTTTTCATCAAGAGATAATCGGGAAGAATTGAACCAAATACTCTCGAGATGCTGGAAAAAGGGGAAAATGATGAATATTGACTCCAAAGGAGCGGCCGGTGGCTTAGACATCCTTTGGAATCACAACACCGTCCTACTAGAAAAATTCTTCACCACTAGATGGACAATATCAACAGAATACTCACTCATTGGATCCAATAACTCGGTGTCCTCACAAATGTCTACAGATGAGCCACCCAAGGGGACAAGATCAAATACATTCAGAATATGGATCAACTTGTCACCCTCATCAAAGATCATCGATGGATTTTAGGAGGGGACTTCAACATGGTTTTCCACCTTGATGAAAAAAGGGGAGGTACCCACTTGAGGCATAAAATGAGCACTTCCAGCCTCTGATAGACAATCTGGGTCTCATAGACCTAGAAACCTAGAATGGTCTTTTCACCCGTGTACTAACTCATGCCTCGGGTTCCCAACAGGTTGCTTTCCAATTGGACCTCTTTCTTGTTTCATAAACCTTCTTAATGGAAGGAATCATGATGTCTACTAGCATATTGGACATCTCAGGCTCTGACCACTAGCCTATTCATCTCTCCTTGGACATCTCTGGAACTCCTGGATGTAATCCCTTTAGATTTGAGCACTTCTAGCTTAACCACCCAGACTTCCAAACTCTCGCTCCGAAATGGTGGAGGGAAGCCACCATTTCTCATGGGTCCAAAATGTTCCTCTTTCAACAACCATTGAGAATTTGGAATATTTAGGAAGGAAGGGAATGGAAGGAATGGAATGGAATGGATGAATGGAGTGGATGGAGGATGGAGGAATGGAAGGAATGGATGGAGGAGAGGCATGGAAAGGAATGGATGGAATGGAATGGATGGATGGATGGAGTGAAATGGAAATGGACAGGATGGATGGACGGACGGATGGAAGAAAGGATGGATGGACAAATGGAATGAAGGATGGAAAGGAATGGATTCGAATGGATGGACGGAATGGAATGGAAAGAGAATGGACGGACAAAGGAGGACCGGAGGAAATGGACGGAATGGACATGGATGGAAAGGATGGATGGACGGATGAAGGATGGAAAGGAATGGATTCTGAATGGATGGAAGGAATGGAAGGAATGGAATGGATGGATGAAGAATGGAATGGAGCCGGATGGATGGATGGAAGGATGGACATGGAATGGATGGATGGATGGATGAAGGGATGGATGAAGGAATGGAAGGATGGATGGACGGATGGATGGCCTGGAATGGATGGATGGATGGACGGAGGAAGGAAGGAATGGATGGATGGAATGGAATGGAATGGACGGAGGAGGACGGAATGGATGATGGATGGATGGAATGGATGGATGGAATGGATGGAGGATGGAAAGACAGGATGGACGGAATGGATGGATGGATGGACGAAGGAAGGACGGAAGGATGGACATGGATGGATGGATGGACGGAAAGTGGAGAAAATCACAGCCGGTTCGTCTGTAAATCCATCTGATCAACTGGATTTACTTCTGCAACATTGAACTCAAATGTTGCCTGTAATTAGAAATCGTTTTGGGTCGGGGCACCTATGCCTGCAAGTAGGCCATGTCCATTCTCCTTCTTTTTATCAAAGGAAGATAGTAATCTATGATGGGATGTGGATGTTTGTTTCCATAACTGAGCATAGGTACTATTTGTCATGATAGTCTTAAATACTTCTTGAACAAAGACTATCTTTAGAAGAACAAAATAAATCCAAGATATTGGGCTAGTGATTTTAAAATCAAGCCATGTGTTGAAGCAAAATGTTGTAGTAGACACCCCTCAAGAAAGGGGATGAAGATGTTAAGGCTTCAGGTATATCTCTATCATCCAACCCGATTGGATAATAGAAGCAAGGGATGAATGGAAGAATGAAGAAAAAGTGTGGACTCTCATTCAAAGGTTGGTAAAGAAGATTCCAAGGCATCGTGATATTACTTGCTACATGAAAAAAAATGATTCACTATGGTACAAAGATGTTTATATTTATGTAAGAACTCCCAACTCAAAACAAAATTATTGAATTGCACACCTCTCCAATAAGAGGGCACTCGTGATTTTTTTAAAACCTACCATAAAGTCAAGAAGGATTTTTTTGGGGTGGCCTTAAACCTGATGTTCAAAGGTTTAAGGCAGAATGTTTGGTTTACCAAAAAAATAAGGTCGAAACAATTAAGACCCTGTGTCTTTTGGCAAAACGGCCAGCCATCCCAAGAAATATTTGGGAGGAGGTTTTCATGGATTTAATCACAGGTTTACTAAAGTCTAAAGGAAAGAGTGCCATCACGGTGATTGTTGATAGATCCACTGCTACTCACACTTTGTGCACTCTCATACCTTCAAAGAAAAGAATGATAACGATTCATGTGAAGACAATTCAAAAGTGCCATGTTCAAAGATTATTGTAAGTGACACGATCCCATTTTCACTAGACATTTTGGACAAAAATTATTTTCTTTGTTTGGGTACTCAATTGTCTCATAGTCATCCTATCAGTCCCTCAATTTGATGGACAAACCGGTGAGTTAGTGAGCAAATGTATTTAGGGCAATGTTGTTTCTTGTCTCTCGAGCAAACAAACACAATGGTTCAAATGGTTACCCTATGCATCGGTGGTATAACACTTCCTTTCCATACCAAACAAAAATGACACCATTTATGGCACTTTTATGGATACCACCTCCTTCCATCACTTCTTTCTCTAAAAGAAAATCTAAGGTTCAAGCAAGGAAGATCACATCGAGAATCAACAACAAGTTCTCCAAATCTTAAAGGACAACTCCCACCATGGCACAAAATCACATGAAACAACAAGCGTATCAACATCAGAGGAAAGAAGTTTCTGAAGTAGGGGATTGGGTGTTTTAAGACTACAACCATACAAACAAATGTCCCTCAAGCAAGCTGTAAGAAGGATAATAAATTATCACCAAATTACTATGGCCTTATAAGGTGTTGCAAAATATTGGTACTATGGCATACAAATTGCAGCTTCCTGCATCTCAATGAGTACACCCAGCTTTTCCATGTTTCATGCTTAAAGAAGGTTTTTCATAGGCTTACAAGATCCCAATTCAAACTATATTTCTATAACTCGACGAGGAAGGAAAATCATGCTGGAGCCTAAATCCATCAATCACGTAAGAATTGCCAACAGGAATATATCCATTTCAGAGTATCTCATTAAATGGAGGAAACTATCGGCTGAAGATTCCACTTGGGAAGATGAGTCTTTTATACAGAAGCATCCAGAGTTACTCAAGTGTTGTGGACAACACTTGTCTCAAGGGGAGGGGCATGTTAATCCCTAATATTGGCCCATTACCCCTTAATTGGGGCATATTACATTAGTAATGTTATTTTATTTATGTCAGTTTTATTCCATTAGTTGTAATTATACCTCCTAGTCTCTTATATATACCAAGGAGACATTTTCATTTGGAATCATCTTGTACTTGAACATTTAAGTGGGGTAAAAGGAGGTTTCCCCCTCGAAGAGGCTTATTATATGAAATTATCTCTTTTTCAAGGTGTTGAGTACTTTTTTTGAGGTTTTTCTATGCTATATTGATATTTGGTTTTTAACAGAAGACTCAGGAAATGATTGATCAAAAGAATCCGAGAAAGAGTATTCAAGTTTGATTTCCATAAACCCTTCACAACCTCTATTCAATATGGTAGCAAAAGTGGACATAAAGCCATACCAAGGTGAGATTGATGCATTAAATCTAAATCATTAGTTGCAACAACTAGAAGTTTATTTTAGCGTTCACCATATAGACGAATACCAAAAGATTTCATTTGCTAGATTGAAGTTAGAGGTCCATGCTCTAACCTAGCGGGAAAGCCATACAAAAAAACTTAGGCTGGAGCATGATCCACCAGTAACTAAGTGGGAGGAATTCAAAATCCTCATAAAGTCCCAATTCCACCCTACCAGGTACATAGAGGACATATGGATTGGGTGGCACTACTTCAGGCAGAGGCAGGGGAAGAGTGTACAAGAATACACCACTTAGTTCAGAAAGATGGCCATCATGTTGGGTATCTCTCCCAAGAACCCAAATTTACTCCTCAAGTATCTGGGGGGTTTACACAGTCATCTATGAAAGCCGGTGATTCTTATCAAGACAAGGACAATGGATGACACATGTGTACAGGAACAATACCTGGAAAACATAGGCCAAAAGAAGGGGCATCCAAGTGGTTCGTATCAGAAAGAGGACCAAAGAGATTCCAAGGAGCGGAATAAGAAGTTGAAAGGGGGGAAATATAAGAATACAACAACCACTACACATCAGTGTAAATATCCTAGAAACCATTGCAATCATTGCAACATTGATGGCCACACCAAGGAAAATTGTTGGAAATTACATTTAGAGTTGAATCCGAAAAAATGAAAGAAGGATCAAAAGGAAAAGAACCTTTTAGCCATAGATTCAATAAATCAGGTTGAAAGTAGCTCAGATGTGGATGAAAATATTGTCTACAAATTTGTGCAAAAGGAGGTGAATTTGAGTAGCCTTCATTACCAATAAGAGAAGGAGATGACCAAGCTCTTCCACATCAAGATTCAAGTCAAGAAGACCAAGATAGATGCTTTCTTTGACTCTAGTTCACAGGCTAATCACATAGCAGCAAATCTAGTAAGCGAGATTGGATTGGAGGTTCACGATCATCCTAGCCCCTATCCATTGGGTTGGGTAAACAAGGATGCATAGATAAAGGTAATGAAATAATGTAAGATTAAATTTTCTACAAGTGTTGATTTTATTGATGAAGTGCAATTGGGCGTAGTACCCCTTGATGTATGTGGAGTAAGTCAAAAATATCACTAGTAACTTCCAACCAAGCCAAGAAGTTGATTAGTTCTAGTAAGAAATATGTTTTTCTTTTCTTAAGAGAAAATAAGTTTGATGATGATTCAATGAGAGTGAAGGCATCCTTGGAGGGGTGTACTAAAGAACAAAAACATGATTTGGAGGAATTACTATAGGAATACAAAGGAGTGTTCAAGGAGCCTAAGGGGACACCACCTAAGAGGGATGTCGAGCTCAAAATACAGTTATTTCCATACTCCTCATTTTCGAATATTGGGATGTATAGACAATATGATCTAGAAGTGAATGAAGTGAAGAATCAATTGTAGGAGTTGTTGGGGTAGGGTATGATTCGACCAAGTACCTCACCTTGTGGGTCACCCATCATAATTGTACCCAAGAAGGATGGGACTTGGAGAATGTGTATCGATTACAGGGAATTGAACAAGAATACACTAAAGAATCGATACCCTCTGCCAAGGATCGATGACCTATTGGACCATTTGTAGCATGCCAAGTACATTACTAAGTTGGATTTGAAATTAGGATATCACCGGGTACGATTCAAAGAAGAAGATACTTGGAAGAATTCCTTTAAGAAAAGGCACGGTTTGTATGAGTGGTTGGTTATGCCATTCGGTTTATGCAACACACCAACTACATTTATGAGACTAACGAATGATATTTTACACCGTTATCTAGATTCATTTTGTTTATTTGAATGATATACTAGTTTATAGGACTACCTGGGAGGAACAAATCTCACATCTTTTGCAAGTGTTAGAGACTCTGAAGAAGCACCAACTGTTGGCGAATATAAAGAAATGAAATTTTTCTCAGCAGTATTTGGTGTATTTGCGGTCTGTGATTGATGGAGAGGAACTCAAGATAGATATCGCAAAGATGGAGGCCATCATGAAATGGCCAATTCCTACAAATGTCACTGAAGTTGGGAGTTTTTTGGGGGCAACAAAATACTTTCAAAAGTTCATCCCTTCATTTTAAATGGTAGTTGCACCACTCCATGCCATAACATCTAGTGGTAAGAGTTTCCAGTGGGGGGATAATCAACATAAGGCCATTGATGAGATGAAAATAAATATTAGTCAAGCACGAGTGCTCGCACTACCATACTTGTAGAAGCCCTTCAAAGTGGAAACAAATGAAAGTGGGTATATCATGGGAGCAGTATGCAAGGAGGAGACCATAATCCACATAGATCACCAACCACTACAATACTTCTAGGCTTGGAGTAAGCTACATCAAACTAGGCATTACAAGTGGATGGGGTTTTTACAACAATTTCATTTGGTCATAAAGTATAAGAAGGGTAGCACAAATAAGTTGGCATGCATGCTTTCACGACCACCCACATCCAATATTACAACTATGGGAACTATGATGAACATGAACCCTTTTACCCATTATGCATACAAAGAGGAATACACATAAGATGAGTACTTGAAGGAGGTGTTTCAACAACTACAAGGCCAAATTCATATAGAATAAGGTGACATAAAGTTTGACTATCATTTCTTTAATGGTTTACACTACAAGCTCGGTAAGATCTATGTTCCTAAAGGTGAACAATTGTAGCTTATAAGCGACGATCACACCTCCAAGGTTGCAGGACATTTTGGTGTTGGGAAGATAGTTTACAACTTACTGAGGTATGTATATTGGCCCAAAATGAAAGAAGATGTAGCACAATATATTAGAGGATGTATACTTTGGTGTACCAGGAAGCCCAGTAAGGGACATGAATATATATTTTTGGTAGTTGACAAGTTCAACAAGATGTGCATTATCATGCCTTGTAAAAGGACCATAAATGGACAAGAAGCAACAAACAAGTTCTTTTGAACATGTCTGGGTGCACTTTGTGATACCAAGGAGCATCATCTCAGATAGGGATACCATATTTCTCATTGAATTTTGGACAACATTGTGGGAGAAGATGGACACTAAGTTCAATAGGTCTACAACATTTCATCCACATATAGATGAGCAGAAAGAGGTAGTCAACATGACTTTGGTGCAACTTTTGAGAGGTTACAATCATAAGCATTTGAATACCTAGGAGATATATATACAAGGCTATACATGACCAAAAAAGAATAGAGAGAACATTTAGAGTGGGAGAAAGAGTATGTTTACAATGTAATAAGGAAAGGCTACATGGTTCTGGTAAGAAGATCAAGGATCTATGGTATGGTCCTCTTTAGGTATTGGAAAAGGTGGGATATAATGCCTACAAAATCGGTATATCCCCATACATGTGCATTTACTCAGTAGTGAGTGTGGAGAATATGAAACTCTATGAGTCTTCCATGTTGGATCAGGAGGAGGAGTACGTCATACCTTCCATAGAGGACTTACCACCAGATTTGCAGGAAGAGTTAGCAAAGGATACAATTTTGTAGAAGGGATCCAGAACTACAAGACATGGGTAGCATGACCTTTCATAGATTGGGTTGAAAGGACAACTTCGAGGCAAAGAAAATTGGTACTCTAGGGAGAAGGTAGAGGAAATTTGTTTTCACCTCATTCAGTAAATATTTTGGGGACCAAAATACTCCATAAATGGGGAGGTATGATCCATATTGGATCATTATATCATTTTTCATCTATCTCGATGCTTTAAGAGTGGAAAAAATTGGAGGAATCATCTTGCATGGTCATTTTAGTGGAAGGTCCTAGTTTGGAAAATTAGGGTTTGGAACCTTCCAGAGCCATTTTGAGGCATTAAATGGAAGTTTTGGGGGTTTTGGTGTCTGAAATTTGTGCACACCCCCTTGATGGTGTTATACACTCCAAGACGTTTCCAAGGGTACATGTCGTGCATCAATCATATTTCGTATGAAAAAGTTATGCCTCTCGCAAGATGACCTATTGTGTTGACCACCATGGTACGAGAGGATGTCATGTCAATCCCCATTACTCATGCATATGGGATCCATGTGAGGAATTTCAAGAATATTCTAGAAGTTTCAAAACCCTACCACAATTGAGGGCTGAGGAAGTAAAAAACCTATCCCTAGATGGCTATCATGCTATGTTAAATACCAAGCCACTAGGAGGAGAAGGGGTTACATTCTA
>SNQJ01S0267925.1:4578-16433 GCA_010110895.2 Picea sitchensis | reverse complement strand
ATATTGAATATATACAAGTGACTGAGGTAACCAAAGGATATCTAAGCCAAATTTCAGAGGGAAGGTGAAGTAAAGAAGGCCAAAATTCAAGGGAGGATAAATTCTTTTGATGATGCTTTCTAAGGTATGTTATTTACAGGTCATCTCACCATTTTCGAAATATTTTTTTTTCTAGAATGATTCAGACCATGAATTTGGGAGGCCATTGAGGAAACATATCCAAGTAGTTTTGATACAAAATTAATCTTGTGGGTCATTGTATTTTTGGAGTTACACGCCGTGGAAAATAGGTTTTCTGGCTAGTCCTGAAACTAGTCTAAAACATGTGTTTCGGGTAAAAACATCTTAAATTATTCATAACAGTTCCAAATTTAGTAAGACAAAATTTATTGGTTAGAGTACATTCTGTAATATTCTGTGTACAATTTTTAGATCCATACAACAAATATTTCATGTGGGGCATGCTCTACAAGTTCGCTCTCTAGAGTAAGCCAAAATTCAACAAGGTATGCCATGTTTTCTATAACTCCTTTTCTGAGAGGTTCCAAGTAGTGAAATCGGGAGGACTTGCATAAAATAAACTGAAGAACATTTTGTACCATTTTAAGATCTTTATTGACTACAGGTACATAGTTATGGTTATTGCAAGTTAGGGTTGTTGACTAATCCAAAATTAGTAATGTGAGACTAAAGTAAAGTTTGATAAAATGCTAGTCTCGTGTTGTTAAAGTTAAGGAAGGTTTTTCAGGTATGTTATCATATAAACCAGGTCTATTATAGAGTTAGAAATCATATTTGGATTATGAAATTGATGAGGGATTTTGGTTGAGATATGTTACAGATAGAGGTTGTATAATAGTGAGGTTGTGGTACATGGTTTGATGTAATCATTTATGGTATTTGGTTATGGATAGTGTGATGTATTTCTAGAGAAATTTTGATGGTTATATTGGTATATGTATTTGGTATATGGTTGAGGTAAATTTTAGGTACATGGTTGAGACAAGTAGTATATGAGTTGGCACATACATGAGGTGTATAGTTGATGATATTGGTACATCTTTAAGAGTCATAATTTATGTGTATTTGATGCATGATTGGTACATATTTGGTGCATGGTTGATACACTCATTGATGGTACAGGTTGAGGTACAGTTCCATGCATGGTTGATGCACTTGTTTATGGTACAGGTTGATTACAGGTTGTTTGGACATGTTATTGTGACAGGTTATTTGTACAGGTTTGGTGCATGGTTGATGCATTTGTTTATGGTATAGGTTGAGATACAAGTTGATGTATGGTACATGTTGGCACAAGTTATTGGTGTATATTGTTACAGGTTGATTGGTACAATTTGTTACAATGGTATATATGATAGGGAAAGGACAGGTGGTTGTAGCCACCTTCCAATTGTAGTCGGAGAACATAGGGGGTTGTATCCTCCTTTTGGTTGTATCCAAAGAATTGGGGATTTGGAGCTTCCCTCATGCTGCAACCTGAGAAACTAGGGGGTTGGAGCCTCCTTCCAGTTGCAGCTGGAAAACAAAGGAAATTGGTGCTTCTTATTAGCACTAGAATTCACCCTTAGATTACATAGAATGTAAGCTCAGTACCCATCAGTTTATACAGTAAATGTAAATGATTTTTAAGAGGCCAAATGGAGAAGACTCAATGAAAATAACTTTCTAACTCAAAAATCTAGACTGGTATGCACACGCAATTGAGGCCTTGGATCAACCTTAGTGAGTAAGTTGGAGTAAAGGTGAGTAGGAGGAAGACTTTGGTGAGAAAAATGTAGAGGTGTTCCGTGAACATCAGACCTTCCAGCAGCCTAAGGAAGAAAAACTTAAACACAATATCCTCTTGGATTCAAATTTCAAGGAAACTGAAAGAAATCATAACAACATGATAATCAAACATTCATCATAATACAGTCACAACAATCCATGTGAATCAGTCAATCATGAACTCTCTCAATATCATAGGCAAATAAGATGGAGTAAGAAAACTGACTTAGATTAATCAAGAAGTGTCAAATCAAGACATAACCAAAGAACCAATGTTCTTCATCAAAATATTACAATAGCAGGGAGCCTAGCTCAACCATTCGACCTTAACAAAATATAAAAATTGCCTATATATACTAAAAATGATGGAACCAAAAGGAATGTGATTGGACCCCTACATTCAAAGTTTCTGGTTGACACCTACTTTGTCGACCTGTGCAGGACTTCTTATGTCAGACGTGGGCCCAACTTAGTTATGTGCTTTGTAGGAAAATCCATCCCTTGAGAAACTTCGGATTGACAATCTCCCCCCACAACCATCCTCAATATGATTTCCATTTATAGGGTCAGACGAGGTCTCAACTTCCACCCCCCATTTCCATTAAATACCTTCATTGGGATTGAGACGAGGCCTGACACCCATGAATTTTTCAGGTGGTTCCCATGACTTCTTCAAGTCAATCCCGACACCTCGAGGCGATGCATATATTATTTTGTGACCAATAAGAGCCCTTTTGACCTTTGGTGTAGCTCCTCTCCATCGCTCCTTATTCAATGTGACCTAGGGTCATGACCTTGTGAAATTGAGTGATTGTGAGAGCAACCAAGGGTGGTTTGAAATAAAACCACTTTTGTCCTCACAATTCACCATGAACCGCCATGCCTCCTTATCTAAAAACCATGGTTTTGATTGCGGCCTGCCCTTGAAAATTAAAAAACGTGCACACCTTCCGACCCCGCAATGGAGCACGACCACTGATATTTTGATATGAGATGAGGCTTCATGATCAATGGCCCATCTCTAGCACCTTTTAGATTGATGGATCAGATCTTCCCTTTTCAAATCGATGGATGAGATCTGCTTCGTGATTCGAGCTTCAAACCTTTCAAACTTCAAACTATATTTTCCCCATGAAAAACCTTCGGAGCTAAGGATATGATGACTCATGGCTTCTGGATTTGGACAACCGAGATCCACTTTGGGCCTCCAGGCTCCGGGAAAATCCAAACTCAAATCTCACTTACCTTCTATGATTTTACCCAAAGCTGTCAATCTATTGACGCACATCCTCTTCAATCCACAGTTCTGCTCCTGCTTCGGGACTTTGACCCCTTCAACAAGATCAAAAATCCTTCTTCTTCCTCCTCGATCAATGATCGAGATCTCCTTTGGGTCTTTGGGCCTTTTCCTCCTTCTCTTTCCTCTGGATCTCTAGATATGGCATCGTGTAGCTCCTGGATTTGGACATACAAGATCCATTTCAGGTCACTGGGATCCAGATTTTTTTTTTCTCAAACCTCATCTTCCTCCATGCGCTTTTAACTGGAGATATGGATCTGATGACATGTGGCTCTTGCTAATCAACAACTCAGATTCACTTCGGGCCTTCGGGACTTTGGGCACTTCGAGACTTTTCAATGTTCAACTCCCACAATTCTTCGTAGCACTGAAATCTGAAGCAAGGGATCTGCTTCCACACTTCCTCATATTTTGATGGTTTAGATTATTTCAGGAGTTCATGCTTCGGCACTTTCGAAATTCCAAAAAATTCTCACTTCGAAACTCCCGAAGATTATTTCCCCAAACACTTGGATCAACTGCCACCTGTCCCTTTAAAGATCAATGACTCATGCTCTCTTGAGGCCTTTTTCTCCGGTGCTATACTTCACGAACTTTTAAGATTCTTAATGCCTGTGAGCCGCTAATCTGAAATCCACATGTAATTCCTGCCACTGAAAGCCAAATCCTTCTTTTTGCTTGATTCAGGTCCAAAATGGAATGCTCTGAGTGTCATGCTTTGAGCTCATGGTTGCGGCCTGTGTAAAAAAAGACTTCGACGAATGGATAGGGGCTTGGGAAAACAACAGGACGAGTGATTGAAACAAAAGGAGATCGGTGTTCATATTTAAAGGAAAACATAAAGGATTTGGGCTGAGACTTTTTCAGGTAATACATCAAAGAAAACTAGGTTTTTTAAACAAAAAGGGGTGAATAAAATTAACTTTACCAGTCGAAGGGAAAACTTTAAGACTTGGTCTGCGATAAGGAGAGAAACAGGGAAAAATTATAGACTTAGGTAGAAACCAGAAACCCACAGGACTCTAACAAGTTCATGTGATAACATTTGGCTCCACAGGGGATGGCATGCTCCCTACGAGCTGCCAAGAACAAGTAGTTCCAATGCCTTAGTTGTTGGGTTATGGAGTCACTTATTAAAACCAAAAGTAAAAGAAAAGAAGATATTTACAATGACATGGGAAGCCACTCCTAGCTTAAGTAAAAAACTTCTTTAGAAAATGCCCATTTACAGGGCTAGCAAAAACTTCAGCATCCTCCAAATCCTGCAACTTGTAAGTGTTATTTGAAAAAACCTCATAAATTTTGAAGGGGGGAATCCACAAGGCCTCAAATTTATCGTTCTTTCCTTTATCTTGTTTGGGTGCATCCCACTTGAGTACTATATTTACCAGCTGAAAATCCGCTTTGGTCACCTTCTTATCAAAGGCCTGCTTGATATTCTATTGATGGTCATGCTCTGTGTCTAGTACTTTCTCCCCAGTCTATTTCACTTTTGTCAGCCGTTGTATTCTTCTGATCATATCATCAGGTAACCCTTGGTAGTCTTTGAAGAATTTTTCCACATGCAAGGAAAGCTGAGTAGGAAATATTGCTTCAAATCCATACACAAGCTCGAAAGGAGAGACACTAAGGGCTCTCATTGTTTTCACTCTATCAACCCATAAAGAAAATTTAAGATTTGAGTCCCATGCCTTCTTGTTGTCCTCTAAAAGTATTTTGATGATCTTAATAAGGCTCATGTTAGAGGACTCTGCCTGTCCATTCTCTTGGGGCTAGTAAGGAGTAGAGTGAATCAATGTGCTCCCAAAATATTCACAAAACTTAATCAATGGTTTAGCCTTGAAATATGCAACATTATCAGTGACAATTTTGTTTGGACAACCAAATCTTTCCATAATATCCTCGAGAAAACTAATAATACTTTGTGGGAAGAATTTCTTGTGGGGATGGTCTCTATCCACTTAGTAAAGTAGTTTGTGGCAGTCAAGATCCACCTATGTTGACCACTTGAAGTAGGATGAATTTCCCCAATAAAGTCTAGGCCCCTCTATTGAAAGGGACCTGAAGCTACCATAGGCTTTAGTGGAAAATATTTGAGTTTTTGTTTTATAGAGAATTTATAACACTTAATACAAGCCCTGATCTTTTCACAAACATCAGTAAAGAGGCTAGGCCAAAAATACCCAGCCCTGAGAATTTTATAGGCTGTGGTTCTCTAGAAGTGATGCCCCCCACATGAACTATCATGACAATTATATATAATATTTTGGGCTTCTTGTGGGTCTAGGCATCTCAACAACACTCCTAAAGGGTCTTTCCAATATAAGACCTGATCATTCTGACAATATTGAATTGATTTGAGCTTCAAATCTCTTAACTTTCTCTTTTCCATGCCATCAGGAGGCTTTAACTTCTGTAGGAAAAATATAATGTCTTTGTACCAAGTGCATCCAGCCAATGGGGGTGTGACTTTAGGATATTCATCAAACAACTCATCTTGTTGATTCTCTGAACAACTATTGATGAAATTTAACCTCGAGGATTTATAATTAGATTTAGCCAGAAACCTAGCTAAACCTTGACCTTTAACCAATTTGGTAGGCTTTACTTCAAGATCAAATTCAAGGATTTTGGCAATCCACTTGTGCCTTCTTCCGTCTATGTCAGGCTGAATGAGGATCTCCTTCATAAAGGTTGAAGGGACATATGCAATGACTTTTGAATGTAGCACATAAAATATGAAAGATTTGAGATCTTTAACCAAAGTGTATGCTTGCTTTTCCATGATGTCATACTTTATTTCAGCATCTCTCAGTGCCCCACTGAAAAAGTAAATGGGATGCTCTAACCCTTTGGCATTTTTCTGCAATAAAATAGCCACTACTATGTCAAATGAAGCAAAATATAAAATCAAAAACTCCTTGGAGTAGTGAGGATTGATGAGCACATGTGCTTCATTCAAGGCCTTCTTTATTTGGTCAAAAGAGTTACGAGATTCATAAGTCCATTTGATTTCATTTCATTTCCTCAACATGGCTGTGATAAACTTTACCAACTCAACAAAATTTGAAACAAACCTTCTCAAAAAATTAATTTTCCCCAAGAAAGACTAAACTTCTTTCTTGAATCTAGGGAGTGACAAAGTTTGGATAGCTTCTACCCTACTTGGATCAATCCTTTACCCTCAGCTAACACAACATGCCCCAATAGTGTCCCCTCTTTCATGGAAAATAATGACTTCTTTGGATTTAAAGAGAGACCAAACTTTTTGAATTTTAAAAAGACCCTTTTCAAATGGTCATGATGTTCTTCATCATATTTTTAGAACATTGTTATGTCATCCAAATAGATGAAAAAAAACTTGTCCTATTCCCCAATAAATGTTATGTTCATGGCCCACTGAAAGGTTTCCCTTTCATTCATTAGACTAAAGGGCATATTAGCGTACATGAATGTTCCCCAAGGGGTAGTGAAGGTTATGTCTCTCTATCTTTAGGAAAGAAAAAGATCTAATTGTAGCCATAAAATCCATCAATCATGGACATCCTATATGCACCTATTACCCCCTCTAATATGTTCTCCATCTTTGGCAAGGGGTAATTGTCCTTTTTATAGATTCTATTCAGGTTCTTGAAATAGACACAAATTATGATTTCTCCATTCTTCTTTCTCACTGGGACCAATTTGTCCACCCATTCAGAATACCTCAGAAGGATGATAATCTGGGCATCTAAAATATTTTTCACCTCTTTCTCCATAATAGGCAGCAACATTGGATTTATTTGTCTCAATTTTTGCCTAAATGGTTTGCCCCCTTCCTTCAATGGTATCTTATGCTCAATGACACTTGTGTCATATGTTATTAGATCTTCATATGTCTAGGCAAACACATTAGCAAATTCTTTTAACAACTCTGCATATTCAACCCTCTGTTCCCTTGACAAGTTGCTTGACAACTTGAAAAATTTTGGGTTCTTCTATGTGCCAATATTACACTTAGTTATATCAACATCATCAATTGAGCCTTTAAACTTTACTGCCACATCATTCCCATCAAACAATATTTCCAAAGGAACTAGTCCCTTTGGAATGTGGTTGGTAGGCAGCTGAACAATATGGTGATTAACAATTTTATTTAAAAATACATCAGCATGAGGGTTACTTTCAGAATCATGATCCTGATCAATATGTAATGTAGATAACTTATCAACAAACTCAAGAAATTTTTTGATCTCAATATCATCCTCAAACACCTTCCAATGCTTGACATTGTCAGGTATAGAGGGTCTATATTTCAACTCTGCATCATACTTGAGTTTAGGTGGCAATGGGACTCTAAAATGGATTTTTGAAACAACCAAAGAATCAACCATGGTACTTCCCTTTCTTGGAATAAAAGAAATGTTTAAAGCTAAGAAGAAATTGTCACTTAGGTCCCACACCTAATTTCTCTAAGTTCTAAGCCTAGGGTGCTTAGATTGATAAATATTTTTGATCTGATGAACAATTATCTCTTCATCCCCAAATACAGATATCTCTTCTAAACCCATGTATTTTGCTTCCCTTAAACCCAAAAGAAGAGCTTCATAATCTGCCACATTGTTGGTAGCTTCAAATTCTAACTTGTAGGACAAAGGTATAGTTTCTTGATAAGGTGAAACAAATATCACTCCAGCACCAACAACCTCCTTAGAAGAGGCTCCATCAAAGAACATATTCCAAACATAGGTAGTTGGAGGAGGGATTTCAAATGAAGTAATGGACTGCTTTATGATTTCAAGAGGAGATTCAGGAGCGTTAGTGAGATGCAATATGTTGGATCCCAAATCAGTGTTAAGAGAAAAAATAGGATGATTGGTGGGGTCTTCTTCATCACTAATGATGTAGGCCAACTGAGCTTCCTTGTAAGGTCTTCTATGTTCCCCCCAAAAGACAAGAATGGTGGCATATGTGAGGTCCATCTACAAATTCCCCCCAAGTCTTTTTATCCAAGATCTTGAAAATAGCATGCCAAACTTGGGGGGAACATCAGCCACTACAATGTCCATGACCACACTTTTCATGGGAAACTAAAACAAGGTCACAACTAGATCTTTGATGACCCCGTGACACTTTAGGTTTCTAGAGTCAAAAGAATATAAGTCATGGTAGGCCTTTGTGATTTCCAATCCAAGTTCATCCATGAATTTTTTGGGCATGATATTGTGAGATGCCCCTAAATCTAGTAAACAGTTATGAAACACATTATCATGTATGTCCAGTGATGTATAGAAGGGAGGGGATGAATCATATCTATCATATATCAAAGCACCTATAATGACTACATTCTTTTCATCTTGCAAATTTACTGAATCAGGGGAATTTGAGGAGGCTTTAGGCAACAACACTTCAGAAAGACATATTTTAAATTCTTCAATTTTTATCAGTTCCAAAAGGGGTATAGGGATCTTGATATTTTGGATCTCATTTTCAAAACTGAAGGAATATGGAGATTTCAGAATCTCCCTGACTTCTGGGGTATAAATATCAACCATAACTAGGGAACTTTGAGCATCTTTCTTCTTGTTTCCAATGGTCACGACCTTGGAAAAATTTTCTTTTTTTGTGGGCTGATCTGAAACATTAATTTTTTCCTCCTTCTTTTTAGATCTCAGATTATATCTACTAGGATATTATTTTTCCTTCTCTCCCCCACCTAATTTATTTATTTGGTTATCTGTCAAGGACTTCCCATATGCATATTGGGTCAAGTGAGGGGATGGAGGGGTGTCGCCCAAGCAATGGATATCAGGATCATTTTCATCATCTTCTTCATCTTCTTATTCTACAAGGTTGTTTTGTAAAAGGGTTTGGATATTTTGGTCATCCCTTTCTTTGCCTCTGGGATCTGTTGGAAGAATATGTGGAACATTATTGGGTCTCCTAAAGTTACCTCTATTATCAACATTTTGTGTATTTCTATAGGTCTGTCTTGATTCAAGTTTTACCTTCTCCATCTCAGCAGAAAGAGATTTTACTAATTTGGTAATATCATCAACTTGAGGGTGGGAAGTAGAGGAAACAGAGGTCAAAGTTTCAGACCTCACCTTTCTTCTATCTCTATCAACCTTACTCCTAATCTTATCAACAACCATACGATTGGATTCTACTTCAATGGTTGCATGTTGCATATGAGCCATGGAGGTATCTCTTCTTTATCTTAACAGGAGGTATAAATGAGGGTCAAAAGTACTAGCATAGGTCATCTTTTGATAGGTTTTTGTAGGCTTAATCTCAGTGGGAATTTTGTTATACATTTTATTAAACCTCTTTGAGAAGTCGGAAATAGATTCCCCCTCTTCTTTCTTTAGTGATCCAAACTCTGTAATATAGTACATGAAATATTTTTTATCCCCCCCAATTTTTTAATAAGGCTTCATCTAGGGCTTCAATCCCATCAATAGATCAAGGAGGCAATGCCCTAAACCAATTCCTAGCCTCACCATCAAGGCAATGAAAAAAAATACTCATCCATACATTTTCGTTCTCAATTACATGATTACCTGTAAAACTATAAAAGGCTTCAAGGTGTCCCTTTGCAATTATGTCTCCTTCACCTGTGAACTTGGGAAACTTATTAAGGTAGAAAACAACTTGGAGAGCATTCAAAGGATGAGGAACAATGAGAGGGGAGAACCTCGCAGCTACTATAGCTTCCATTCTAGTTCTAGGGGGATTAGCACTTGCCATTGGGATGTGAACTAGAGGAGAACCTAAAGGGGGTGGACTTCATAAAAGTTAAACTAGGACCATGCTTCTAGGAGATAAAGATAAGGGGCTTGAGGGAACATAGGTTTCTCCCTCTGTAGCTGCAACAACTCTAATAGGAGGAGGAGTAGTAAATTCTGGAGTAGGAAAGTCTTATAAGGTCTTGGGTCTAAACCACTTCACAACTTCAGGGGAGAAAGGGGTGTAAAATCTCTCTCCTTCCAAACCAAGAATAGGAGGGGATAAATCAATAGGGAAACTCCCAAAATTCAAATTTCTTGAAACTCTAGCAGTTTGTATAATAGGAGAATCAGAAATAGTTACTAGAGTTTGTAAAGAGGGATTATGCAAATTATCAAAAAAACTTGGTACAACAGTGGAGGTACCCTTTTGAGCAGTCTTCCCCTTTCTAATAATTTCCTCTCGGTCATATTCAGGTGTTTCTAGAGGCAACAGTGGAGTGGACCTTGTGTGTCTTCCTTTAGGAGCCAGAAATGAAATAGTGGAGTCAAAATAGTGGAGTCGTCAAGTGCAAGTTGCAATCTTCAATGGTATTGATATTTGATGCACCTTTATAATCAAATATTCTTTGTCGTTCTATCACAGGTAAAAGTATTCAATTCATTCCCTGACAACAACGCCATAAATGTTAGCACTAGAAGTCACCCTTAGATTTCATAGAAGGTAAGCCCAGTACCCATCGGTTTATACAGTAAATGAAAATGATTTTTAAGAGGCCAAATGGAGAAGACTCAATGAAAATAACGTTCTAACTAAAAAATCAGGACTGGTATGTGCAATAAATTGAGGTCTTGGATCAACTACAGTCAGTAAGTTGGATTAAAGGTCAGTAGGAGGAAGAATTTGGTGAAAAATGTGTAGAGGTATTCCATGAACATCAGGCCTTCCAATAGCCTAATGAATAAAAACGTATAGACAAGATCCTATTGGATTAAAATTTCAAGGAAACTGAAAGAAATCATAACAACATTATAATCAAACATTCATCATAATATAGTCACAACAATCCATGTGAATCAGTCAATCATGAACTATCTCAGTATCAGAGGTAAATAATATGGAGTAATAAAGCTGACTTATATTAATCAAGAAGTCTCAAATCAAGACATAACCAAAGAACCAGTGTTCTTCATCAAAAAATTACAATAGCAGGGAGCCTAGCTCAACCATTCGACCTTAACAAAATATCAAAATTGCTTATATATACTAAAAATGTTGCAACCAACAAGAATGTGATCAGACCCCTACATTCAAAGTTTCCAGTCAGTACCTACTCTATCATCCTGTGTAGGCCTTCTTATGTCAGACGCGACCCTGGATTAGTTATGTGCTTTGCAGGAAAATCCATCCCTCGGGAAACTTCGGATTGACAATCTCCCCCCACGACCATCCTCAGTATGATTTCCATTTATGGGGTGAGACAAGGTCTCAACTGCCACCCCCACTTCCATTAACTGCCTTCATTGAGATTGGGATGAGGCTTGACACCCATGAATGTTTCAGGCGGTGCCCATGACTTCTTCGAGTCAATCTCGATGCCTCAAGGCCATGCAGATCTTCTTCCGTGACCAATACGGGCGCTTTCAGCCTTTGGTGCAGCTCCTCTCTATCGTTCCTTATTCAATATGACCTAGGGCCATGAACCTATGTAATTTCATGATTGCGGGTGTGACCAAGGGTGGTTTGAAAGAAAACAGATTTTTTCCCTACAATTCACCATGAACCACCACACATCCCTTTCTAAAAACCACGGTTCTGATTGAGGTCTTCCCTTGAAAATTTTAAAATGTTTGCACCTTATGACCCAACAATAGAGCGTTGTTAAGCCCTAATATTGGCTCATTACCCCTTAATTGGGGCATATTATATTAGTAATGTTATTTTATTCATGTCAGCTTTAGGCCATTAGTTGTAATTATACCTCCTAGTCTCCTATATATACCAAGGAGACATTTTCATTTTGAATCATCTTGTACTTGAACATTTAAGTGGGGTAAAA
>SNQJ01S0267921.1:0-11855 GCA_010110895.2 Picea sitchensis | reverse complement strand
GAGTTTTGGGGGCCTTTGTATGCTTGCCTCCCTTCCACCCTCATTCTCTCCATCTCTGCAGATAGAGATTTCACCATCCTGGTCAGTTCATCCACTTGAGTGTGGGGCACCGATGGGTCAGAAGTCGAAGCTTCCGACCTTCCCTTTCTCCTATCTACATCACCCTTGTTTCTTAGTCTATCAGCTGCCAATACATTAGATTCCACTTCTATGGCCGCATCTTGCATCTAAGCCAAGGAGGTGGCTCTTCTTTCTCTCAATAACAGACAGAAATCGGGGCCAAACGCACTAGCATAAGAAATTTTGGTCGAGGCTTCTGAAGGCTTTATTTCGGCAGGGATTTTATTATACATCTTATTGAATCTTTTGGAAAAGTCAGAGACAGACTCTCCGTCCATATTCTTCAAAGACTCGAACTCTGTCATTTAATACATGAAATCCTTCTTATCTCCCCACTGCCTCAGGAAAGCACTATCTAGAGCTTCAATCCCAAAAATAGATCATGGAGCCAATCCTCTAAACCATTTCCTCACCTCGCCATCCAGGCTCTGGACAAAGACTCTCATCCATACATATTCATTTTCAATGTTGAGGTTGTTTGTATAACTGTAGAAAGAAGCCAGGTGCTCTTCCGTAGTTACGTCCCCTTCCCCGATGAACTTGGGCATGTATTTCAAGTAATCTCCAGCAGGGAGAGGATTCATAGGATGGGGTAGAACTAAGGGAGCATATCTGGAAGCGACTATGGCGTCCATTCTATTCAGAGGGGGATTAGCACCAGCCATAGGAATATTAGGTGGAGGAGAACTGGGAGGAGAAGGAGTTCGTGAAGGGGCTACTGGGAATGAGTCCCGAAGTGGAGTGGGAAACAAGAGGGGATTTAAGGAGAAGGCTAACGAGCTCAAGTCAGCAGGTGCTTCTCTTTGCACAAGAGTATTAAAGATAGGAGTGGGGAAATATTTTGTGGTCTCGAGTCTATGCCAAGGTACAGTTTCAGGGGAGAGGGGAGTGACAAGGTCTTGTCCCTCCAGTCCGAGACCAAGAGAGGAAAACTCAACAGGAACACTCCCAAAATTTAGGAAACGGGAAACTTCAGAAACAGGTCTATCAAGAAACTGAGGAGGAGAAAAAGGAGTTCCCATAGAAGGATATGGTGGATTACCTAGCTCGGTGGTTGACGCTTCTTCTTCAGAGGCCTTTCCCTTTCTGAGCATTGCTTTTGGATCTGTTTCAGGCGTAGCTAGAGGCAACTATGGATGAGACCGCATATGCCTGCCTCTGAAAGCCACAATTAATACGGCAAGTTCGCCCCAGTGGGGTCGTCACAATGGAGTCGCCAGGTGCACAGTAGCAATCTTGATAATTCTAATATCTGATGCACCTTCAGAATCAGCTAATCGTTGTCGTTAAATCCTGGGGAAAATATTGAACTTCGTCCCCGGCAACGGCGCCAGAAATGTTAGCGTCAGAAGTCACTCCTGGATTGCTTGCAGGAGCAAAGCCCAACGCCCATCAGTTTTATGTCACGATTTGTTTGATGGGGTGATTAGATGGGTAAAGACTCAAGAAAATATAGATTTAACTCGGTAAACTGGGCCTGGTATGTAGAAAGAAAGGGAGGTCTTGATCCAACTTTTGTTAGTAAATGATTAAAGGGTGGAAGAAGGAAGACTGGTGAGAAGGGTGAGAAAGACTGCCTCGGGAAGCAAGCCTTCGGAAGCTTGAGGATGAAAAACTCGAAAGCCAAGATCCTCTTGGTCTAGAGCTTCAAGGAGCTGAGGGGTGACTCGACTGAATCCTTCAATTCCAAGTCATTTCAGCGCTGAGAACATTACAAGAACCGATTAGAAACAATGTGACTATTACAGTGATCCAACCTACATCATCCTATAACAGCCACAACTCGACTGGATCCTCCAATTCCGAGTTGTTCTAACACAGTAAACAAAGAAATGGAAGGGAAGCTAACATCCATAAAGTAAGAAATCCCAAATTCCTTATACATTAACCAGAGCGACCAGCGCTTCATCAAAACTTTACAATCGAGAGCTTAGATCAACCATCGATACTTACAAAAATACAAAGACTGAGTCTAAATACTCAAGAAAATTCACCTCGCAGAGGCGTGCCCAGTCACCCAAGGCTTGGTGTCCCTTCAGTCAAACTCGTACTGATATCTTTCTTTAAGTGCCACCTTAACTACGCATGGCTCCTGTAAGGAGGGTAGCTGAGCCATTAAGTGTTGGGCTAGTGTGCATAGACTTCTCTATCGAGTTGTGGACTTCGGTATGGCTTCTTTGAGAAAATCGATACACAGGACCTCTTCGGGCAGACGACTTGCCAGACCCTCCATCCCCTCACTTAATGAATGAAAGGAGGTTTCAACCACCCAATCTTGCCGTCATTTACTCCAGGCAAGAAACAGTATGGAGATCGGATTCGATGGCGCTTGGAGATCGCGACGGTCCCCTCTGTAACTGTACTCAGCGCCTTGGCCTTCTTTACACAGCTCCTTTCTTCCTCTAAGTGACCACGGACTGTGACCACGTGCCTATTTCCAAGGTGCTTTCAGCGTTCGCGAATATAAAGGGGCTGATCCTTGCTGATCAAAATCGCGATGAGCGATATGCCAAGACGGCCTAATCTGGCACCACGCGTCCCTCTAGATCTAATGGCTCTTATCTCTCCCGATGATACTATAGGCCCGTGTCCGGGACTCTCCCAACACCTCGCGCATCAGAATATAACGGAGCTAGTCTTTGTGTCTTGGAGTCGCGATGGGTGAAATGCCGAGATTGCTCCATTTGCTACCAGGTGTTCCCTTTAGATGGACGGCTGAAAATGCTTCGCGATGTCGCGGGCCCCAGTTTCGACGCTTTCGGCGCTGTCAGGGTTCGGGGTTTCGCGATATTCAAAGACATAAAACCTTCACCCTTTGCACTCGCGACTACCAAAAAGCCGACGTGACCAGATCTCGTGCCACGTGCCCTTTGTGATGAGCGAATTTCATCCATTCCTGAACATGCTATGGGTGCTAACCTTGGCGCAGCTTTGCTGATCGCGATTTCCTGCCCACCGCTGATTTGATTCTTTGGATACATCCTGAACGTTGAAATCGGAGCGCTCGCTCGCTTGACCTGGGCCCGAAATGGATTTCTTCTGTGTGCTACGCTTGGGCGCTTCTCGTGCAACCTGCAGACCCGGATATCCCTATGTCGAAGACAAATAATGTTGCTAACAATTTGAAGGATCATTTTTCTCATGCAATTGAAAGGACTAGTTTGCTCTGCTTGTTATTTTTGTTTTCATTGAAAGATTGGTTTGGGTTTTTGTCCATTTCTTGTTCATTAGTTAATGATTTTATTCACTCTCACCATCATGGTGTAGGCCCTTTTTGAAAAGTGAACAACGTTTTTCTTTCAAAAGAATTTTCGTCTTCGAAAGTATTGAAAATCAATTGTTTAAATTATTGAAAAAAGAAACAATAGAGAATTGTTGTTTTTGCGTGATTTGTTGCAATTGCATTTTAAAGGAAATTGTGTATCGTAGTTCCAGTTTGATCCGGAAAACTTCTCTCTCCCTCCCATACATAGGATTCATTGAACAAAAATTGGTATATTTCATTCTCATCCATGCATCGTTGGGTCAGAGTCTCACACAACATTAGTTTCATCTTCGCTTCCTTTGAGTAACAATGGCCCTTAATAACACTGYGTAATTGTAAAATTTAACTAGTAACTCTTTTCTAGGGATCTATTACACCAACATTTAGCTAGGCTAGCACTTTGGAATAGGAAGAGAGATACACTCTCCAAAGCACAAAACACACAATAGCATCTTGTGTTAAGGAGTGTCAAATTCCATTTACAACATCTTGTCCTGGGAAGCCCTTCTCACACAAGGGTCAAGCACGAGGTCACATTGATATTGACAGAGTTACTCACCCTGCTTTGTTGATATCGGTGTAGAGATTGCACGTATTACGGGGATCACTTGGAGGTATACCCACAATGATGAGTGTAAGCCTTTTGAGTTGATTTCGGGCTAGATACCTTGCCCTTGTGTGTGGATCGGACTGTCGACTATCCCCCCAGGATTTATTGTTGTCAGTGGTAACCTTAGTGGCCTATCTTTCTAGGTTCTTACACAAGGTGACTGTGAAGGGGAAAGTCTTCACGGTACCTGGAATCGACGTTGGCCAAACTCACTCAGGATCCTTGAAGGGTATACCCACGATTATGTGTGGGAGCTTGCATTAGGGTGTAAGTCTGTTAAGAAGGTCGTCAGCGTAACTTTTCCACCCTAGCCCAGCCCCTTCTCGTCTCATTGTTGCGACGTTGGATTTCATCACCAACTAGTGACTTCGGAATTAGAAGGTCTTATTTGCTTGCTGTTGCTTCAAAGATTTTGTTTACTAGCGCGTGTTTTTTGTTTACCAAAGTTGACCGTACAATTTTCTTCGTAAGTTTGTCACTCGTTTACAATAGCTCCTCCACGTCGTTCAAGTAGAATGCAGGGTTTATCTCCAGAGCATCTGGAAGGTTCTCAACCCTTTCCTACAAGTTCACCTGAGGGCTCTCCTCGACAAAGTGAAGTCCCAGTCGTCACCACACCACAAGTGGAACGAACTGACTCTCTAGAACATTTTCGAATTACCAATACTCGAGAGGACTTTCGACTTCACCCTGATTCTGAGCAAACATTTATGCGACTGAATTCTTCCGAAGACTTAGTTGTTACCTCTTCTGGATCACCGGTTGGACCCTTTCCAGTCATTGAAGGCCAAGATCCTTTTTGGTCTACGGGCGTTTTTCGACGGGACCGTTTTGGTCCAGGCTCACCTGTGATTTCTGAAATCATCTCACCTGTGATTTCCGAAATCTCTAGTCCAGAGACAGTACCGTTTACTACCACCTATTACTTTCCTAGTACGGAAGCCCCACGATCTGACCATATCTTGACCATCCCTATTGAAATGGCCCATCATATAGATACTACAAGTGTTCACATCGGGTTTACTGCGGTTAGTCTCGCCCCCATCAGCACACCGTGAATGCCCAGCGTCACCCCAACACTACCACCTGGATACCGTGCGTTGAATGCTTCCATTCCCACTCCTACGCAAACCCCATCTGGCTCTCCTGGTGGTCCTTCTTATTCTAGGCACTCTCTTCCTGGTTTTATTCCGACACTCCCTCAATTTCCTTTTGGAGGACCTCTCTCGTCCTCCATTGGCAGTTTTAATCCTAGTGGCACTATTCCGTCATTCACACCAACTTACCAGATTCCTGTCGGTGGATAATTTCACCAAGGTGGTATGACTCAACCCCCTCTCAACGGGTAAATTTCTATTGGAACGCAAATCCCAATTGGAACACAACCCCCAATTGGAATGCAAATCCCAATTGTAACACAACCCCCAATTGGAACGCTACCCCCAATTGGAACACCACCTTCGATGGGAGGATCGACCCCACCTTATGGACAAAAAATACCTCCGTCCTTGGCCCAATATTGGAATCATTTGATACAACATCCTCCTCAATCGACTGGGGGGCAGCAGTTTTCGACTGCATCTGTGATACCCCCTAGTCTAGGCCAACCATATCCAGGTACGTTCAATCCCATTTGGGGCTCAAATGCTCAAACTCACGTCCTCGTTCTAGGATACAATCCCATGAGCTACTATCCTCTCCAACCACCACCAAATATTACTGGGTATTCACATTATATGCAAACTGCTTATGGTCCTACTGGTTTGTTGACGGGGCTTCCTCCCCAAAGCCACCAGTACCCGCAGGTGAATCGAGAGTGACCCTTTTTGGCCACTTTGGATCTTCCGAATTTGTCAAGGATTTTAAATGATCCAATTCGTCACTCTCCCCAATGGCTTTCTATACCAGCCAAGCTACCATCGAACATCCCTAAATTCGACTGCAAAGCGGGAGAGGACCCAAATAATCACGTCATGACTTTTCACCTCTGCTGTTCATCCAACTCGTTGATGGATGACTCTACTTGTTTACGTCTTTTTCAACGAACCCTCAGAGGTTCTGCTGCGAAGTGGTATATTGAATTACCACGAGGTTTCTTCGTTGACTTCAATACCCTAGCTATGGCTTTCTTCACACACTACCAGTTATTGATTCGTTGTCAAACGGGGACCGACATTTTGAGTTCTTTCAAACAAAACAAAGCCACTCATATATCCGATCACATTCATGAGTGGCAATGGAGACGACGTCTAATCAAACTCGAACTCCCCGATCAGTTGCTGGCAGAGTGGTTCAAAAAATCATTTGTGAACGACATTGGTCGTGATATTTCCATGGGTGGAGTAGTCACGGAAGATCAGGCCATAATTCGTGCTCAATACCTTGACCTCGTTTACTCACAAATGGGTACCCTTTATGACTTACTACCTGACTTACCTCGTCCTTCCACTTCCACCACTTCAACTACTCCAGCTGCTTCGCATGCAGCCGACGGTGTGATTGGCACTTTCCAGGCCCAACCACATTTCGCTTCAAGCACCAACCCCAAACCTGCTTCTAATGTTCAAAATGCTCCGTCACCTACCCCTCCCACCGGAAAGACTTCTGAGGTAAATTCAGTCCAATCTACCCCAACCGGTAAAAACAAATCTAAAAAGGGAAGGGGTAAGAATAAGGAGGACAAAAATACTTCTCAAGCAGAGCGACCCAAAACTACACCTGTTGACGATCATGATAAGCGCAAACCTCGATACCCTTGTCTTATCTGTGGTGATTATCACTACACGAAGGATTGTCCACGATGCATCGAGGTCACTAAGTTCCTTCAAGGAGCTCCAAAACCACCTGCTCTGGCCATTTTTTCCCAACCCTTCCCGTCTCAACAACATGCTCAGTTAGTCATTCATGACCAACCCTCATCTTCTACTACATCCTATGTATTGATGTGTACTGGAGATTCAAAACAGAGCGACGTTGCACTCACTACTCGAGCCAAAGATTATTCTCCCTCTAAATATAAGGTTGATGATCTACCTCCTTCCTTGGTACAAACCTCTCCCGCGACTCCACCTACCACCAGTCCTCTTCATCTCGAACGACCGAGCCTCGACACGGTTCTTCGAACCTACCCTAGTCATAGAAACTCAAAAAAAATGTGTCAAGGCCCAATACGACAAACATGTCAAGCCTCGCATTTTCTCAGAAGGAGATCTCATTCTCCTCTATGAACAAGATCGAGATATGCTAGGAGCTGGAAAATTCGAAGCCATGTGGCAAGGTCCTTATATCGTTCGACGAGATGTGTCAAGGCCCAATACGACAATGATAGTCAAGCCTCGTGATTTCTCGTAAGGAGATCTCATTCTCCTATATGATCAAGATTGAGATATGCTAGAGCTGGAAAATTCAAGCCATGTGGCAAGGTCCTTACATCGCCTTCGACAAGTTTTGGAAAAGGAGCTTATGAGTTAGTAGATTACGAGATGGTATCCTTCGAGTGAACCTGTGAATACCGGCTACTGAAGAAGTACTATGCATAAATCCATTCAGGTAATAAGTATTTGTATTTTTATTGTATCATACTTCGTGTTTGTTACTATAGCTTTCTTTTGTATCTGGTCTCTCACTTTATGTGACGCCAGGTTTGGTTTCCATATTTTGGTGTCTTCGCTACCCTATATTTGTTTTGTTGATGGTGCTAAATGTAGTAATTTCCGTAACCCACTCACTGCATGAGAAATTTATGCCCCTACAAACGAACTTGTCTCCCCATTTAGGTGTGTGTCTCTGTCGTACACCAACAACATTGCAGAGTATAGTGTCGCTATTGAATTGTTGATTGATGCTTTTCATTCTCGCTCATAATCCTTCATTTGGTTGTGCGACCATTCATAACTTGTAGTACTACGTTAAGGCAATGTCTATACTCATCTCAGGTCCTACTTTGTTACTGGTATATTTATGAATTCTTCTCTTGGAACGTTATTTGATTATATTGAATATCAATGATATTCCTAATGTCTAAATACATCAACTGATGAATTAGCTAATTATGTATTAGATGCATATTTGACTCTATTTATAAATCAATCACATAAATTTTCACAACACAAGATAAAACCCAGAAGTTGTATATGTATATATAACGACAAAAGAGTTTTACAAAAAGTTATGTCCAAGAACCAAAATTTCAAAATGTAAAGCCTTCATATCTTCTACAAAGTGACATCATGGATGACGCTCATGGTAAAACACGACTGCCTGTGTAAATCACTGGGCGAGCAAATAATTCAATGGACTCTGACAATCCCACCGTATGATGTTGATAACGCCGCGGAACCCTCTCCAAGAGGCATGTCTAGAATATATGTTGTCAAACCCTCTAGGTTTTGTTCCACCGCTTGATAATCCCCGACTTCCCATTGTGGAACTGGTGATACCTCTCCTCGCTGAATAGGAGAGAAGTACTGTGAGGTCCTGTGAAGGTCCCACACCTGCGGTCATCAAAAATGAATTTTGTTTTAGTCTTTGGACCTAACATATAAAAACACATTTTGGCATATGATAAAATTCAAAAACATTTAAAAGCAAAAAATGTGTAATTCTTACCAAGTTCCTCTAATCGAAAGCATCCTCCTCGGCCAGACTAAGCCCGTGATCTCCCAAAATCCAACCTGCATAAGCATAATCACAACCATCAACATCCGGGTGGTCGCAGCCCGCATCATCATAATTTGATAATTGGTCCATCTACGTGCCAGGCCATGAGATGACACCACCTCAAAATTCTTGGATCCTCTGGAGCCAGTAAACACCACTCAACCCCGCACTCTCGCAGTAATGGAACCCTCTTGAGAAAGGAGGACACTAACAAAGACCCATACCCGACTATTGTTTCAAGTCGCCATTCTGCATTTGGTCAACCGCTTTTCATGCTACAAAGTTAATCGTGATTCCGCCCGCTTGAAAACCCGAGGTTCAGGACACTCTATGGCATACTAAAAGTAACTCTAGAGCGCCATGTGAGGAGAAGAGCTCCTCACCATAATGCAGCCGTAGGAACAAAATAGTGTGGAGGGTCAAATCCCACACTCCCCAAATAGCTACTTTCCCTTTCTTCCTTCCACCTCTGAACACAAAGCAAGCTGCAAGATTTCACTCATGGAATCCCACCACCCTCTCACTACCAAAGTTTCACGTGGTACTCACGCCATGACAACTCGTTAAGAAGTAATTGTCCTCAATGTCTAAGGATAGTTTGTGGACCCCCACATGGAATATTTATTTACCGATCCTACATATGCACAAGGTACTCTAATAACCCGACTTCGGCCCTCATGCCCGTGGATGGTAAAGTACTTTAAGACCATCACTCTGGCCAAAGCGGAAATGGTGGGCCAATGATTTCCTAAGAATGGAATTATCTTCTATGCTCCTTTCAAGCGCTTATCCTGTGAATCCATTTTGATGGGCCAACACCTAAAGATAAGAAGCACAAAAGAAGATTAATAACTCTATTCATAAATTGATATCTTTTCATTGTTTAACCAAAAAATTATGCCGAGGAAACAGTCTCAGCATCAAGATGAGGTTCCCTGTGCCACCGGACCTGTTCCATTCTTGCAGGTCCCGTTTAGCTCACCTGCGAGAATGGATAAGCACCATATTGGCCCCCAAAACTCGAAAATGTGTTTTGTCCAATGAAAATGAAAATTTGAACCATGAAAAAGTATAGGACAAAGAGCCTACATCACCGTCGCTATGACTACTGTCATCGGATGCTCGTGAATCTCCGGCAATCACTTAATTTCAAGGGAAAAAAGAGGGATTTTAGGTTCAAATAGTGTAAAGTTGAAATACAGTAGCTTTACTTTGTATATTCAACCATGTTGTTGAATTTTTATGTAATCATTTATTTATTAAAAACCTAAACCCCTAATGCCCTTTGAGTGTAACTTTTGCATGCATAATGACTTCAATGTTCAATGCACATGGATGTGTATATTTTTTCTTCTTCATCGCACGTTTTGATTCTCAGCAACGTGGTTTTTTGCGGTTTCTTTGTATAAAACCGAGTTTGGTCTTCGGTTTCTTTCTCATGCTCGAAATACATGAGAATGCGATCAAGCATACTTTTATCACTTTTCACCAATACATATATCAAAATGAACCCCCTAGATTCCTCTTTAAGCTCTTTCAAACTCTCTAAACATGAAAAGATAGTCGAACAACCTTGCTATTTTCAATGCATCACGCATTCAAAGCGTAATCATACGATAATTTATCTCTCTTTTTCTGGCCTCATCGACTATTTTACTTAAAAGGAACCGAGAGTTCTCTTTTAAGCGCTCGTGACTTCTATAATCATGAAAAACTTAGAGTTTTCTATCTTTGGAATCACTAAACAAAACATCATGATTCACATGGGACCAACCACTTTTCCTAGGGTCTGTTAAACATATCAAGGACTTATCCGCGAGTTTATATCAACAAGTATATGTTATCCTCCCCAAGCTTGTGTAAAAAATAAAGAGGTACTCATCTAGAAATGGTGGGGAAATTTGGGAAAGGGATATGTTCTCATCTTCATATTGATTGGCGGTAAGTGTCGCTCTTGAACATGACACCCTCTATTCATTATATTTGAAGCCACTTTGGGAAATCCATTTGCCTCTAATTCAATTTGATTACAAGGTCTTCCATATGTCGTCTTTGAGTCAATACTACCAAATCATTGGTCATGTCGGTCATATGTTCAAGAGAAGTTCATCCGAACCTCTATTGAGTCGGCCATCCTAGCTTGTCCATTCTATGTGTCTACTTCGTGGTCCGCTACAAATTCAACTTACATCATACTTTGTTTCACCTTTAAAATATGTTACTCATTCCATGTCATTGATAGGGGATACATCAGTCTCCTCATGTGACGAGTTTTGTTCTGTCATCTTCAGCTCATTATCCGAAACAAGACTTAGAAATTTTTGGTACTTAGTGTCACCAAATTTCATTCCGCATTAGCTGGTTACAAGAACTCCGCGACGCCAAAATGGGATGAAGTTTCATCCATGGACTCACCAATACCAGCATCTTTAAAAGGTCAAAAACTATACAAAGTAGCCAAAAAATTGAATATGCTGCGCAGATACGCACAAGATAGCGCCAAAATAGGAACCGAAGAAATCGCAATAGCGCGACGATGCGCCGACCATATCGCAGTGCCGGCGCAAAAAGCTGCACACCTGCTAAACGACGCATTTATGAGAGTGGTCGGCCTCCCACCCACTTATGGTTCAGCTCCCAAGCCGATTTGACCCTCAAATCTGGACTGGACCCGACTGGTGGGCTAGTCAAAGACCTAGGAATGCTCTAATTCGCCTCTTTTCACACTACAAAGCAATTAAACAATAACCCAAAGCAATGCTATAAAAAGCCATGAATGCACCTCATTTTTTCAAGGAATTCAAAGTAATGTTATGCTGCCTCTATTGTCTTGAGGAATCCATCCTTGTCAAGATCATATTGGCACCATTGCATTGGAAAATCCATCTCACCCATTGAGTGGATTTGTAAAGAGTTCTTTCATCATTTTCCATTTTTCTTGTGTTGTAAGAAGAGCTAGCTAGTGGGGGTCCAAGAGCCCTCCCATCGAGGAAGAAGGGACTCATAGTCCCCTTTCTTCTTGGTGCTTTGTTTCACTAATAGACCAGCCTCAACATTGGTGACATGGGTCTTATGGTTCTTTTTGTTTCTATGTCCCTATGCTCATGAATTTAGTTTTTATTGCATCTCTTAGTTTAATTCTTAATTTTAGTTTTTATTTTCTTTTCCTAACTCTTTTCCTTGCAGCTGTCCTGCTCAGCA
>SNQJ01S0267920.1:0-11855 GCA_010110895.2 Picea sitchensis | reverse complement strand
ATTAGCAAGAGAAAACATAAACATTAGCAAGAGAGAAAAATCAAACACCGGGAAGAGAAAAGCCCACAATAAGACTTCAATTCCATCTTCCAATCAGATTATAAAGAATAGGTTTTATTTTATTATATAAAAAATAAAATTCTCAGTTTGCTATGTTGAACATTATAGATTGGGGAAAAACTGTATAATCAACACCAAACTAATAGAAAGTCAACGCTCAATCGAATGCTATAGTCCCTACTTGCCTTCGACAGGGACTAGTAACATAACTTATACTCGAAAGGACTTAAACCAACTAAGCTATACTCAAAATCATTAAATAATTGGAAATTCTCTCTCACAAATAAATCATGGGTCCTTTTTAAAAAATCTTGTACTATAATTCTTTGTTAGATCCATCAATCCATCAAAATATTAATTACCTCAAGACTCTATATTAAATTATTTTCACAAAACTTGGATAGCAACGGGATTTTTTATCATACCACATTCCTTTAAGTAGTATTCTTATTATCGAGGCTTATATACCAAGGAACTCTTGAAGTCATTATCCATCCATTTGTGAGGATTATCCATCAAGGAGGTGGATCTTTGGGTATAGAGGGTTCATCGTAACCATGTTTGGTGATTAATAAAGGAGATAATTGGTTAGGGATGTTTTTCTTGTACATTGTAGGGGTTTTAAATATGTAGATTATATCTTTGGGCGAGGTAAGCTAATGAGGAGCTTCTATTTATTCAATAGAATACAAGAAAGAGAACGATCATATGTCGTCTCATGTCTTCGTCTCTTTTTAGCGTAAAAAATCATATTTGTTCAATAGATGTCTTAGTGCAAACACACAAATTAGCCAAGTGCTTGATAGGGATTCCCTACCTTTACCATTTTCCTCTCCTTCTTTGAACCAAAGGGAGCTCCTTTCTCCCACCTATCTCAATGCAACTCCTCTCAACTCAAGTTATATTTCATTTTGTTGACATTAAATCATGGTTGACCTCGAAGTTATATTATATTTTAGCTATATTTTAGTGGAAATCATGGTTGACCTATATATATAGTAGCCCACAGGAGAATAATAATTGCGGGGTAGAGTAATTAGTCGACTCGTCAGGAATTTAAGTGCTTTGTCCAGGAGTTTCAGCACTAGAGGTTCTCAGGCTAAGATGAAGAGGAGGCTCTGTTGTTGCTTTCTCCTCAGCTTGAGGTTGTACAACAAAGTTTCATTCTCATTATTGAGGTTCAGGGTTTCTTATTGACCTCAAAACTCCAGAAAAAACTTCAAGTTCATTCCACAAATCATAATTATGAATTTTTGTTTACTTAATTTTCGGCCAAGGCATGGGCTTAAACAACACTAATTTGGGATGGGAGAAAGAAACCTAGAAAGGTAGCAACAAAGTTGATATGATTAGAAGAATTGATTTTTGGGATCGCTGAGAAGTACCAAAACTGTGTGATTCATGGAAAATATACAAATGAAAATGAAGGGAATGATATAACAATATATTTGTTGAAGGTAAGTGTTGTGTGATATTAGAATGACTCGAAATGCAATTTCTTTTTGTACTCTACAAATCTCGCATGGAATTTATTTGATAAGATAAAATCCAATGGGACAAATGAATATACACATGGAAACAAAAGAATGGAAGAAAAATTATGCCAAGGTGTAATATCCCCAAGGACGAACCCTGTTGTAATCATGTTTATGAATTGTAAATCATGTTTTGTAGGCTGGTGAGCCAAGTGTATATAAGCTGGTGGGCTTATGTGTTTATTAGGCCGGAGAGCCTAAGTGTTAAAGGGCTAGGAGCCTGATTTTGTATATGTAATTATGCAGATCATTTATATAATATATAAACATCGCTGTGTGTAGACCGACCATGAAGAAAGAGTGATGGGGGACTAATCTTCCACAAGGTGGGTAAAGGAAAGGGGGCTGAAAGGTTGGAAAGACGGGATAAGCTTAGGGGCTTAAGGGGTTCGTCTTCCATTCGGTCGTCCACTGTCGAAACTGTGTGGCAGATGCGTCTGATCTCGGTATGCCTCAGGCAGCTCTAAAACCCGAAGCCTGTGATGTTTTCTTGAGAAGTCGATACACCCTTTGTTTGAACCGTTGAGTCTATGTTCGACCTTTGCGTGGATCCCTTGTCACGCACCCTGAAAACTAGTGGCAAACCCATGGATTGAGCCGTGTCACCTGTGTGTCCTGTGAGCCCAGCCTATCCGCTTTTGCAGAGTCGAGCCCGTACCTGAACTATCTTTGGGTTGTTGTCTTCTATGTTTCATGGGTGGAATTGACCAGTTGATGTTGTTGTTATTATCACCTTGCGGGAATTGGGCTGAAACTGGAAGAAGAAGCAGGTTGTCAGGCCTATGTGCAACACTCTCTCCAGGTGAGAGAGGTGGTTGTGGTTGAATAAATAGGTTGTCAGGCCTGTGAGTGACTCTCTCCAGGTGAGAGAGTGCACGTAGGAAGTGAGAACTCCTGGAAGGGGTCCTGTAGCTGCCATAGAGCTCGGAGAATTCCGGTCCGGTCTGTTGCTGAATCCCAAGGAAAGGAAGGTTTAGCAACCGAAGGATTGTCTGGGTGACAGTGAAGGTGTATACTCCTGGGGTGGGACATGCATGTGGGGAATGAGAGTTTGTGAGCAGTGGGCATAAGTGGCTCCTAGGAGAGAATCCATCCTCATAAACTGTGTGTCTTCCTATTGACCTTGCCTAGTCTAGGATTCCCTTGCCCGATGGAGCTTAGTCCCAGCTCGGGGGTGACCTACTGCTGAGAGTGATGAGCAGTGCGGTCTAAGGCTGGGAGGTTTGTGGAAGGTTGGCACACAGTTGGTGGTGTTACGCCAGTTTAAAAGATAAGTATTAATTTTGTACTTAATTTATATGTGATACATGTCTGTGTCTTGTAATGTTATCATGTATTCTGTTGCAAGTTTGAATTGTTGTTAATTATGTTTAAGTCTGTATGACAACATTAAATCCATGTTAAAGATGTTAATTTGATTTAATGCATATTCCTTATAAGTATGTATGTTAATGTTTCACATGGTAGCATTTCCCGTCCTGGAGGTGGCTGAGGATGTTATAATATGGTATCAGAGCCCATGGTTTCAACGCTGAGCCTGGATGGGTCAGATAAAGGGTCTTTGGACCCAAGGTTTCGAGTGGAAATGGTGTTCAGATGGAACTGATTTCGAGCCTTAGAATGTTTCTAAGTGCCAAGGGGTTACTTGGCCATGTTACGAAGCTCAAGAGGAGTAGCATAGAATAAAACCACAGCTGGCGTGGTGTTTGACCAGAGAGAGAGAGAGAGAGAGAGAGAGAGAGAGAGAGAGAGAGAGCTCAACACTTGGGGTGTTGGAGCCATAGGATATGTTGGGAAAAAGTAGAGTCCTTTATGACTGTCAAATCCGGAGAAGGTGCAGGAAGGTTAACCTAGAAGGCTTTCAGAGTTCGACAATCAAGAGAAGTGGGGTGCGCTGAGGCACAAACCTCCAAAACCCAAAACTCTGAAATCCGAAGGAGATCTACACCGTAGATCTGGGAAAAAGAGCTCGACCGTTGGATCAAGCAAAAGAGAAGATTGTAATTTCGGGAGTTTGTCTGTCGGGAGAAGTGGGATCTGCTGACGCACAAACTTCCGAAGCTGGATTACAAAGTTCTGAAGAGCTAAAGTAGTGGGTCATGCTGACGCCACTTGGATGGACGTGGACACATGGGATGTGTGCCACGTGCCAATGGGTCCTGAAAGAAAACGTAGACACAGTGGGCCCAGATGGCGTCGCTTGGGGTAACGTGGACCTTTTTAAGTGCACCACGTGTCACCACCGTGGTTGGTGACAGCTGTGTTGTGGGCCCGGAGGCTAGAAAGGTTGGAAGTTCGGAAGTCGGGAGCTGGGAGGGAAGCGAGTGTGAGAGCTTCCAGGACTGAAGTCTTGAACCTCCAAAACTTGAAACGCCGAAGTCCCGAATGGAGAACCTTGAGATCCAATGCTTGGTCATGACCCATGGTCGCGTGGGATGGGGAACTCAGAGAAAGGGCTAAGGCCTGAGTTTACTACAAAGCCGAGTAGAGCTCGAAAAATTCAGGAAAACTGAACATTTTCTTGAATCAAATTTGTTTATGAATGTTGTGGTATTTGTTAAGGAATAATGGCCTGACAAATTCCGGTTGTCTGGACATTGTAATGCAAAAGTTCAATGAGTGCCAGAACCAAATAGAATTACCACTGAGTGCAAAAGAAATGGAGGAGACACCGAATGCTTCCAGTTCAGAGAATGAAGCAAAAGGAATGGATGTTCATTTGGGAGTTGAAGGGTTGAACTCCAATGGACATGGAGAAGAGATAGATAAGGAAGGGCATATGATGAAAATCATTGAACGATTGCAGAAAAATGCCCAAACTCACCGAGCAGATAGCAGAAAGCTCATGAAAGCCAAGGAACAACAAGGAGAACTCAACTTAAAGTTGATGAAGATTCTGGAGAGAATAGAAAAGAAGTTGGACAAGGAGAGAGACCCGCACAAAACAGGGAGTCACCAGACTTCTAAGGAAAGAAGATCAAGGAGTGTTGGTAGACACCATCATCGCTCCCAAGATCGCTCCAAGAGGAGGGCGCACAATAGTTCAAGCCCATCTCCTACCAGAAAACATAGGAGATCGAGGGTGGATGAACCGAAGGGAAAAATGAACAAGATTAAGCCCCCTACGTTTGATGGTGAACATAAGAAGGAGGAAGATGCCGAGACATGGTTACTTGGCATGAGGACATATTTCCAATTGCAAAATTATTCCTCTCATATAGAAGGAAGAATTGCAATGTATCAATTGAAGGGAAAATCATCCATGTGGGGGGATCATCTTTTGTAGGTGCAAAACATTAGAGAGAAAGATATCACTTTGAAAGAATTCAAGAGGTATTTCGAGAAGAAATACTTGACTAAAAGATATTATGACAGAAATATGAAAGAGTTCTTTGAACTCAAGCTAGGCAACATGACCATTGATGAATACGAGCGAAGATTTTTGGAGTTACTGAAGTATGTTCCGTTCATCAAAGATGAGACTGTCAATATTCAAAGGTATTTGAGTGGACTACCACCTTCTATTGGGGACGAGATTCAGTATGATGACCCAAAAACTATGGAAGAAACAATAAGGAGGGCGAAATGATTATATGAGCAACAAAGAGAGAAGCCTACTTTCCGGAAGGCTTGGGAAGACAAGAAGAAATTCAAGATGGATCAGAGGAAGAAGGGAACTAAGCCACCCTTTTTCAGGAATAGTCCTCAGGGACAACCATCTTTTAGAGAGCCCAGGAAGGCTGAAGTGGATGGGCAAATGCTAAGACTGCCACCTATGGAATGTTGGGGTTGTAAAGGAAACCATAGGTACAAAGATTTCCCCCACATAAATGACAAAGTGAGAGCTGTCCACAATGTACAGTAGGCTGAAGAAGTGGAGGAAATGGGCAGCAGAATGCCAAGGATCTACGCAACCCTGGACAACAAGGAAGCTGAATATCAGTCGCACATGATTGAAGTGGAGGGTATGATTAACAACCAACCATTTACTATTTTAATTGATTCAGGGGCTAGCCATAGTTATATAGATCAAAGAGTGGTGGAAAGCTTGTAATCGTCAAGAAGCAAACATGAAAAGTCTTGGTTAGTGTAGTTGGCTACAGGAACCAAGAGGAAAGTCACTGAGTTAGTTAAGTCTTGTCTAGTGGACATGAATGGACTGAGCATAAAGGCTGAATTGAACATGCTGCCTTCAGGTTCCTATGATTGTCTAATTGGGATGGACTGGTTGGACCAACACCATTCCATCTTGGACTGTCATTGTAAAGCATTCACTTGCCTAGATGATGAGGGGAATCAGAGAAAAATCCAAGGATTCCCAGAGTTGTTGCTATCAAAGAAATCTCAGCAATGCAGCTGAAGAAGTGCTAGAGGAAAGGTTGTCAATTATTTGCAGCCCATGTGGAGGAAGCATCTAAGGATGAAGTCTCAAAGATTGGGGATCATGCGGTACTAAAGGAGTTTCAAGATGTATTTTAGGAGGTACCTGGACTACCTCCAAAAAGAGATATTGACTTCTCTATAAACTTGATGCCTAGAGCATTTCCAATATCGAAATCTCCTTACAGAATGAGTACGCAAGAGCTGAAAGAACTGTAATTGCATCTTGAAGAGCTTTTGAAGAAGGGGTACATACGCCCAAGTGTGTCACCTTGGGGTGCCCTGGTCCTGTTCATGAAGAAGAAGGATGGGACGTTGAGATTGTGTATCGATTTCAGGTAATTGAACAAAGTAACTGTAAAGAACAAATATCCTCTTTCGAGGATTGATGACCTCTTCGATTAGTTGAAGGATGCAAAGATATTTTCGAAGATATATCTCAGGTTGGGATATCACCAGGTAAGGATAAGGATGAAGACATCAACAATACCGCCTTTAGAACAAGGTATGGTCATTACAAGTTCACAGTGGTGCCGTTTGGACTGTCGAATGCACCTGTTGTTTTTATGTGCCTGATGAATGGTGTATTCAGAGACTATCTAGACAAGCTTGTCAGAGTCTTCCTGGATTAAATTCTAGTGTATTCCAAGTCAGGGAAAGAGCATGAACAACATCTGAGGATGGTGTTGCAGGTGTAAAGAGAGAACCAATTGTATGCCAAGTTGAGCAAGTGCTCATTTTATCAGGAGCAGATCCATCACTTGGGGCATATTATTTCGAAGGATGGGATAGCAATAGATCCTAAGAAGGTTGAGGCCATCAGAGAGTGGTCAGCACCAAAGAATGTGACATAAGTCGGATCCTTTATGGGTCTAGCTAGTTATTACAGAAGGTTTATCATAGGGTTCTCGAGGATAGATCACCCTCTCACTTCCTTGCAAAGGAAGGAGAAGAAATTTTAGTGGACAGAAGAATGTGAGAGAAGCTTCCATAAATTGAAGCAACTGTTAACTAGTGCTCCAATCTTAAGGATTGCAAATCTGAATGAAGACTTTGTAGTGTGTATAGATGCATGCAAAGAAGGACTGGGAGGAGTCCTCAGTCAGAATGGATTTGTAATTTGTTATGAATTCAGAAAGTTGAAAGAGCACGGAAGGAACTATGCAACTAATGATTTAGAGTTGGTAGCCATCGTTCACGCTCTAAATAAATGGAGGCATTACCTCACGGGGAGGAGGTTCGAACTGAGAACAAACCATAACGGTCTAAAGTATTTGTTTGATCAACCAACCTTGAATTCTAGACAAAGTAGGTGGTTGGAGTTTCTCTGTGAGTACGATTTTGATATCAAGCATATCAAAGGGAAGGAGAATAAAGTGGCTGATGTACTCAACATGAGAGTACATGAATTACATGCTACAACCATTAGCATGTACTGAACTGATATAAAGGGCAGAATTTTGGAAGCTGCAAATGTAGATTTGTAGTATATGGAGCTAGTAGCAAAGCTACAACGAGGTGAGATGCCACAGAAAGTGGAAAATTATAAATTGGAAACCGATGGAACACTTCTGTACAAGAACATAATTTATATACCTAATGTCCAGGACTTGAAACTTATGATTTTGCATGAAATGCATAATGTGCCTTATGCAGGGCACCCTGGATATCAGAAGACTGTGGTAGCAGTCAAGAGCCATTACTTTTGTCCAGGTATGAAGAAAGAGATTGTAGAATACATCGCCAGATGTATGGAATGCCAAAAGGTTAAAGCTGAGCATAGGCACCCAACAGGGTTGCTGCAGCCTTTATCCATTCCTGAGTGGAAGTGGGAGGTAGTGACAATGGATTTCATCACAGGATTGCCCAGAACATGCAAGCAACATGATTCAATCATGGTGGTGGTGGACAAGATTACGAAAGCTTCCCATTTTATTCCGTTAAAGACTACTCAGAAGGCAACGAATGTTGCCGACATCTTTATGAAAGAAGTGGCATGATTGCATGGAATTATACAAGACAAATGTGTCTGAGAGGGACCCAAAATTTACCTCCAAGTTCTGGAAGGGGTTGTTTAATGGGTTCATAACGAATCTGAACTTTAGCACAACCTATCACCCGGAGTCTGATGGGCAGACTGAGAGGGTGAACAAAGTAATAGAAGACATGCTAAGGATGTATGTGATGGACAAACCATCAAAATGGGAAGACTACCTACACTTGGTAGAATTTGCCTATAATAATGGGTATCAAGCATCGTTGAAGATGAGCCCATTTGAAGCACTGTGGTAGAAAGTGCAACACTCCAGTAAGCTGGGATAATCCAGCTGATAGGGAAGTAGTTGGGCCAGAGTTGCTCAAGGAAATGGAAGAACAAATGCTAAAAAATAAGCAAAATTTGAAAGCTGCCCAAGATAGGCAGAAAAGTTATGCGGATAAAAACAAAACCCACAAAGAGTTTAAAGTGGGCGATCATGTTTTCCTTAAAGTGAAAGCCAATAGAAGTTCTCTGAAGCTGGGAAATTGCTCCAAGTTGGCAGCCAGATTTTGTGGGCCATTTGAAATCCTAGAAAGGATTAGGCCAGTTGCATATATGTTTGCATTACCTGCATCCATGACTGTACATAATGTGTTTAATGTTTCATTTCTAAAGAAATATATACCTTATGCTAATCATGTAATTGATTGGAATGTGATTCAGGTGGAGCAAGAAGATGTCCTACAATTGCATGGTGTGCGCATATTGGACCAAAAAAGCAAACAACTCTAGAATCGAGCCATAGGGCTTGTAAAGGTCTAGTGGACCTGGTACGGTCCCGAGGACGCGACTTGGGAACATGAAGATGCTATGCGGGCAGAATATCCGCATCTTTTTGAAGATTTTTAAAATCTTGCTGATGCTGTGTAAACGTTGCACTGAGGACAATGCAAAAATAAGGGGAGGGGATTGTAATATCCCCAAGGACGAACCCTGTTGTAATCATGTTTATGAATTGTAAATCATGTTTTGTAGGCTGGTGAGCCAAGTGTATATAAGTTGGCGGGATTATGTGTTTATTAGGCCGGAGAGCCTAAGTGTTAAAGGGCCAGGAGCCTGATTTTGTATGTGTAATTATGCAGATCATTAATATAATATATAAACATCGCCGAGTGTAGACCGACCACGAAGAAAGAATGATGGGGGACTAAGCTTCCACAAGGTGGGTAAGGGAAAGGGGGATGAAAGGTTGGAAAGAGGGGCTAATCTTAGGGGCTTAAGTCCTTGGGAATAATAATTTATTATTATTCCAAAAGTTGTGTACAAAGATGTTTTTTATCCTAAGTCCCAGGAGAGGCAATGCATGCAACTCCAACGTGTGAAAAAAGGGAATGCATACTTGATGGAGTGCATGCAGCTTCATGGGTGACATGTGTCGACCCAGGCGCATGCAATTTAACCCAAGAATTAAGACATGTTGGGGGTTCGTCCTCCATTCGACTGTCCGCTGTTGGAACTGTGTGGCGGATGTGTCTGATCTTGGTATGCCTCACACAACTCTGAAACCCGAAGCCTGTGATGTTTTCTTGAGAAGCCGATACACCCTCTGTCTGAACCGTTGAGTCTGTGTTTGAACTTTGCGTGGATCCCTTGTCATGCACCCTGAAAACCAGTGGAAAACCCGTGGATTGAGCCGTGTCACCTGTGTGTCCTGTGAGCCCAACCTATCTGCTTTTGCAGAGTCGAGATCGTACCTGAACTGTCTTTGGGTTGCTGCCTTTTGTGTTTCATGAGTGGAATTGACCAGTTGTTGTTGCTGTTATTCTCACCTTGCAAGAATTGGGCTGAAACTGGTTGAAGAAGCAGGTTGTCAGGCTTGTGTGCAACACTCTCTCCAGGTGAGAGAGGTGGTTGTGGTTGAAGAAGCAAGTTTTCAGGCCTGTGAGCAACTCTCTCCAGGTGAGAGAGTGCGCGGAGGAAGTGAGAACTCCTTGAAGGGGTCCTGTAGCTGCCACAGAGCTTGGAGAATTCCGGTCCGGTCTGTTGCTGAAGTCCAAGGCAAGGGAGGTTTACCAACCGAAGGATTGTCCAGGTGACAGTGAAGGTGTATAATCCTGGGGTGGGACAGACATGTGGGGAATGAGAGTCTGTGAGCAGTGGGCATAAGTGGCTCCTGAGAGAGAATCCATCCTCATAAATTGCGTGTCTTCCCATTGACCTTGCCTAGTATAGGATTCCCTTACCCGGTGGAGCTCAGTCCCAGCTCGGGGGTGACCTACTGCTGAGAGTGATGAGCAACACGATCTAAGGCTGGGAGGTTCGTGGAAGGTCGACACACAGTTGGTGGTGTTACGCCAGTTTAAAAGATAATTATTAATTTTGTACTTAATTTATATGTGATGCATGTCTGTGTCTTGTAATGTTATCATGTATTCCTTTGCAAGTTTGAATTGTTGTTAATTTAGTTTAAGTTTGTATGACAATAGTAAATCCATGTTAAAGATGTTAATTTGATTTAATGCATATTCCTTATAAGTATGCATGTTAATGCTCAGCATGGTATCATTTCCCGGCCTGGAGGTGGCCGGGGATGTTACACAAGGATAGTGCTTGTCCCTAACATGTGTCAACTAGGTCCACTAGTTTTCCCCGCTCCACTGACACCAGTTAGGAACATAACCCCTCCCTACTTGGCACTACGTCCATCAAAAACTTATCCCACATGGTACTTGCAAGGTCATTAGTTGTTCACCATGTTCCTTGCATGCCATTTTAGTCCGCTCATCGTTGTCCTCAAGTCCTTTCACCAACTTGGCCACCCAATAACTTGATTGAATTATGCCCTTCATGTTGTTTTGTATCATTCGTTTCCCCCCCTCTGCAACATAGTTTCACTTCACCTTTTCCAAGGACCATCACCCTGTTTCACAGACATTATTGGTTTCCCCCCCTCTGTGACCCCCTTCGACTTTGGCCTTGGTACCATTCAGGATGTCTTTGCGACTGAGTTCAATAGGCCGAGGATTGTGGCATTATTTGTGTTTGAACGACACCCATTGTGTTATTTTGTATCATCACCTCGCTCCTCAATGACATAGTCTGGCTCTAACTCCACCAAGGCCCATCCCCCTATTTTGTGGGAGCCATTTTTCCCCATCTGTGACCCTATTTGGCTCTGACTCTAGTGCCTTTGGGAATGTCTCTACAACCGATTTGATCTCTGCCAAGGAGTGTGGCATTGTTTTGTGGGAATCTTTTTCCCTTTTTTGCGATTGAGTTCGGCTCCATTGAGGATTGTGGCACTATTTTATTTCATGGGCATTGTTTTCCCTTCTCTAGACCAAGTTTGGATTTATTGAGGGTTGTGGCATTGTTTCATGGGCATTGTTTTCCATTATCTATGACAAAGTTTGGCTTCGTCGAGGATTGTAGCGATGTCTCACGTGCATCGTTTTCCCTTCTTTGTGATCAAATTTGGCTCCAGTGAGGATTGTCACATTATTTCATGGGCACCATTTTCCCTTCTCTGCAACGAAGTTCGACTCTAGCTTTGGTCCTGTCAAGGACAAGATTTATACTTGTCCAGCTCCATCAAGGATTATTGGGCTATTTCATGGGTACCATTTTCCTTCTTCGTGACTAAGTTAGGCTTCACCAAGGATTGTTGTGTTTTTTTGTGGGTATTGTTTTCCCTTCTTTGTGATTGAGTTATGCTTTGGCTCTAGTCTTGTCAGCCCCATTTGCAACCTTGCAACCTCATCTCCCAGGGATCAAGTTCAACTTTGGTATCGTTAGAAATCTTGTCCCTCTAAGACCAACCAAGTTTCGTTATGGTCTTGTCTTGTGCTAGCTTTGCAAGTTTGCTTGCAATTCTTTAAATTCATAATATTTTGTTTTTGGAG
>SNQJ01S0267919.1:0-11855 GCA_010110895.2 Picea sitchensis | reverse complement strand
GGGAAAGTCTTGTTGCATTACTTCTTGGAGCTTTTTAGGTGTAGGATCAAGAGAGAGTGAAGGCATTGGGGGGTCAACAATAGGCTTCTTTTGGTCTTTGCTCTTAGTCTTTTTACCCGATGAAGAAGTAGGGATATCAACAAGCTTTTGGTATTGTTCTGGAAAAGAGAGGGTTTGTGCAAAGGTGTTTGGAGTTTTTGGAGAGCGAGGCTTGGATGGAGAGATAGTTTTTAGGCTAAGTGGATTTTTGTCGATCTTAACTGTCAAGTGAGGGTTTGCAAATTGGTAGATAAAGGCATCCCAATTTTGCCCCTGTTTCTCTAGTTTGGCAAGAACGAGGAGTTTGATCAAGCCATGGTGGAAGAGACTGTTGTGGGGGTTAGTCACATTTTTCCTCACTTGAGAAGGCATCTTCTCCAAGCTTTTGAGAAAATAGAAGGGGAAGTTCAAGGGTTTGTTGAACAGAAAATGAGCCAACAATCTAAAATGACAAGCTTTGAAAGTAGAGTATCTACCTTCACATGTAATTAACCTTGTGATGACAATGAGGGGGTTAATCAATTCTGCCTTTATCCACTCCTTAGCATACCCTTTTTCTCCTGAAATGCTCTTGAATTCGGGCTTAAACACCATGTTATAACTTGAGCGCGGAAATTGGTGGTTTTTGAACCATCTATCTCCCATTCTTGGGAGCTTTGTTGTTGCTACAATGGACTCTTCTGTGACTTCAAAGGTAACAGACCCTACATGTGTTGTCTTACCATTGAAACCAACTACAAATTGCATGGAGAGGCCGTCATCGTGGCCTTGTACGCTAGACAAAAATGGCCCCCAGCCTGCGCGCAAAATCACTTCTCTGCACTGTGCAAATTCGGGAATGGAAAACAAGTCTGTAGAGGAGGAGGGTTTGCATCTCCTAGGCATTGTGACAGAGGTGAAATTAACCAAGCAAGGGCGTAATCAAGCCAAATAGTGGCACAAATTGGGCACAGGTCGAACGCCATTTGGACAAGGGATGAATTGGCAGAGTTTGGGCGTGATTTCTTAACGCAGGGGAGAGAAAATGGCAAGGGAAAATGAGATAATCGAGAACCCAACCTGATTTTGAATGCACTCATGGTGGAGTACATTGCACACATGTGCGCGCGAGTTGCCATGTGTGGGAAATTCGAACTCGATGGCATGCTTTTGGGTAATGTAATGATGCGTGGTTAGATCAATGTCCAAGTATTTGGACTTGGACATCTGATCATAAACATAGGAAGCATCTTTAATCAATGCCTGCAACTAATTCAATTGAATGTAATTGATTTCCAGTTACCTGGAATATAGGACAGTTATTGGTATGGCACTTCATTCGGCACCTTATACAACATATCATATGGCACCTCTTACGGTACTTCATCTGGTACCTCTGTGTTAAGTGCATTTTCACCTTTTATAATGGATAGCCTGCAAATTTGAAGTGTTTTTTACAATCACAGTAGTTAATGAGCAGAGGTAGAATGCTCCATGCTCACTCAATCTTCTTGCATATGACATATAATGTCAAAAACCTACAATGAACAGGTTATAGCAAGCATAAAAATGTATTGTCAAACCTACAATATGCAGCTTGTAATGAAACGATAAACCAATAAAGAGTGGTATGTTAAGTATGTGTTCAGTAATTTATAGCACACGGGAGTTAAGCATTTCAAAAATAACATGACTATCAATGTAATAACCTGTATCATAGAAATAATACAAAAGAATTCATGCAAAGATATACTTCTCTAGGCAATGATCATTTGTCAGCTCATGAACCCCTCCCCCACACCTAAGTATTGTGACACCTCACAATCAAAAGTATAGGAAACTAGTCAGTATCCCCCAATAGTTGAAGATTTATAGTATTTCAAGTGTAAAGATAAAATTTCACAGCTTGGTCTGACGAGACAGTTAGAAGATGGCCCCACCTATAGGATAATATATCTTATATATAGATAAGAAGAGGTAGCCAACAGAGTTTCAAGATAGTCTTAGAGTTATTCCCCAATGGAAAGTGTATGAGATTCATTAACCTTAGCCTAACTACACATATTTCATGTCAGCTTTGTCTGCAAGTAATGTCATACATCAAGACAAGTTTAAATTTATTATTTATTTTAGTCAGATTACCATCCTCGCTAGGTAGAATGCCTCGCTGCCAGCAAGCTTGTTAAGTACTTCGTCAAGTTTACCTAGTCATACCACAGGCCGGTACCCGTTGCCAGCAGACCTGTTCAGTATCCCAGCGGTTTAGCCTCTTAAACCCTCAGAGACTTGCCCTCCATACTTTAAGATTTTAGTATAAGATTGCCTATGCAAGAAGATGGGGGAACAGATCTGAAAACAACTTTTTCTTTCTCTTTTTTTCAATTGGGATGGTATTTATGTTAGAGGATGACTTTCCGTTATATTACTTAGTGATTGTCCCGATGTAAGGGGAACTTAAGCGGACGTAGCCTATCTAAATATATGATATAATCAAGCTATTTAGTGTGTAGTGGATGGTACCATTGAGAAAGAATAGAAAGGTATATCTAGGCTCAACTTACTTTCTTCCTTTGTAGTTATTGTGATGTTTCCATGACTAACCACTCATTAAACCTCCTTGGTACTCTTTGATAAAGACACTTGACTCACTTACTCAGGTTTCTTGGAAAACTGTACAAGAGACCTCTAGGCTTGATAGTTATGGTATCACTTCCTTATACAGTGGTGAAGAGTTTCAAGAGCAACTACTTTAGAATGCCAAAAAATAAGAATTTTGCAAAAATATGGCTAATTACAGTAAGTCAATATTCATTTGATGCTTTAACAGACACAAAATTCAAGTATAACAAATGTTTTGTGGAAAGATCCTTGAAACTGTGTACTCCTGGTGAAATAAATACTTACAAAAATATCTAGAATTGCCTTATTAACAAAATGAAAAAATTATTTACATATATACAGTAGGAAATTCAGAAAAAAAATTCAAGAACAAGGTGGGACTTCCCCATTTACTAAGGCCAATGCCTTGTCAGCTGACATGACCTGTAGAAAATCCTCTCTGGAAATGGGCTTATGATATAATTTAAGTTGGTGTCCATTTACCACAAAGGAGACTTGTCCATCGTCAATTGTTTTAATTTTTACAGCTCCATTGTCATATACAGTGTCTACCTCGTAAGGGCCCAACCACCAGGTGGTGAGATTTCCTTTGAAGGTTTTGAATCGGGAATCAATGAGTTGTTGTAAGCACTACATGTGTGCTTCAGTAACATCCAGACCAATTTCTTGGGCCATTCTCGAAGTCTTGATCTCAATTTCAATTGGAAAGATAGGCTCTTTGCCAAAGACTAGGTGACAAGGAGAGTATCCAGTAGTGTTACGCCATGTTGTGTGATAGTCCCATAAGGCATTTGGAAGCTTGACTACCCAATTTTGATGGTTTTCTGAAACTATTTTTGTCAAGATTGCCTCCAAGACTTTATTGGTACTTTCCACCTGTCAGTTTTCCTATGGGTTGTATGGGTAGGTAACCTTGTTTTTAATGTGATAATTGCGTAGAATGGCCGATATTTTACGTACTATAAATTGCAACCCTTCGTCCTTGATTACTTCCCTGGATAATCCATACCATACGAATAGTTCAAAGAGAAACTTAATTATTGCTTCCTCAGATGTGTTTGGCAAGGCCACTGCTTCTACCCACTTCGTCATATACTCGGTTACAACTAGTATGTAATCTTTCTGGATTGATTTTGGGTTGAAGGGGCCAATGAAATCCAGTGCCCATCTCTCAAAACGTTCCATTACCACTTGTGGTTGCACGGGCATTTCATTAGTTTGGCATGGTCAGCCCATCCTATGACATTTTTCGCGGGCCTGGACATACTTCTTTGCATCTTTGAATATTGAGGGCCAATAGTAGCCCATCTGTAAAACTGTATGCCCAGTCCTATGGTTTGGAAAATTTCCACCACAGGGCTCATCGTGACCCGCCTTCAAGACATCGTAAATTTCATCATCTCTGACACATCTTTGAATCTGAAGATCAGACCCTGTGTGGAAAAGATATCCACCAATCCAAGTGAACCGTGCACTTCGTTGAACAATTAATTTCCTCTCTCTTGATGATAGGTGTGTTGGAAATCTCCCAACTGCGAAATAATTCACCACATTGGCGTACCAAGGCATATTAATAGTGACAATGAACAAGTGTTCATCTGGAAATAGGTCTTCAACTGTCAAAGAGTTATTTTTTTTGGGTATACGAGACAAGAAATCTGCAACAAGATTCTCTCTTTCGGGCCGATCCTTAATGGTGATGTTGAATTCCTGCAATAGCAACAACCACCGAGTAACTCATCCATTAGTAATTGGTTTGTTAGCTAAATATTTGATATCAAAATGATCAGTATACAGAATAACCAGATAGCCTGTTATATAGTGGCAAAATTTATTAATAGCATGTATAACAGCTAAAAATTCTTTTTCTGTTACTGTGTAATTTAATTCGGTAGGAGTAAGATTTTTGCTAATAAAATAAATAGCATAAGGTTTCTTGTCTTCTTCCTGTCCAAGGATGGCGCCTATAGCAATATGTGTGCATCTGAAGAGATGTGAAATGGTAATTTTCAATTTGGTCCTCTCAGCACTGGTGCAGTCGAAACTAGCCTTTTAAGCTCTGCAAATGCAACATCACACTTATTAGACCACAAAAATTCCACATTACCAATTAAAGCATATAAAGGTGCAGTTATTCTTGAAAAAAATTCTATGAATCTGCGATAATATCCTACACAGCCAAGGAAACTACGTACCTCGGTCTGTGTACGAGGTGTAGGCAAATTAAGGATTACCTCTATTTTTGTTGGGTCTACCTAGATTCCATCTGCAGAAACATAATGTCCTAGTACCACACCTTCAGTCATCATCATGTGATATTTTTCATGACTCAAACATATCCTGGTAGCAATGCATCATTCCAGTACCTTCTCTATTGCTTAAAGCTTGATCAAAGTCAGTGCCATAAGGGGCAAAATCGTCCATGTAAACCTCAAGTCCTTCACTAATTAAATCAGAAAACATGCTTAAAATAGCTCTCTAGAATGTGGTCAGAGCATTACATAATCCAAAGGGAAATACTCGGTATGCGAAGGTACCCCAGGGACATGTAAATGTAGTTTTATCCTGGTCTTCCGGAGCAATCTGAATCTAATTATAACCTCTAAATCCATCTAGGAAGGAGAAAAATTGCTTCCCTGCTAAAGTATCAAGGACCTGATCAATAAAGGGTAGGGGAAAATGGTCCTTCTGGGTAGATTTATTGAGTTCTCTGTAATCTACACATATGCGCCACTTACCATTACTTTTAGGGACAATTACTAGTGGAGAGACCCACTAGTTGTCTGAAATGGGATATATAAAATCTACATCCAAAAGTTTATGTAATTCTTCTTTGACAATGTCCCTGAGATGAGGGTTTAATCTTCGTTGGGGCTGTCGGATGGGTCGAGCATCTTTTTCAATATAGATATGATGTGACATAGTTGGGGATCAATGACATTCATGTTGGGATACTCCCAAGCAAAATCCTGTTGATATTTAGAAATAATCTGAATCAATTTTTGCTATTGTTGCTCATTCAAATTGGCATTAATATTCAGAAATCTTCCTGCTGTGATTTCAACTGTAATGTTGTTGTGGACAGTAGTACTGGGAGTCTGTTGCTCCATTAATTCTTCCAAAGGATCTCCATGTGCTTCATTATCTAAAACATCTTTTAGCATTTGACATGTTGGGTTGCTTACAACAGTTGGATTTTTAATGAAGTTGTTGATCACATCATCTTCTAGTTGATTTTTGAGCCCAAGAGCTTCTTCCAATGTGAGAGGAGATTGTAGGTTTTCTTCTGGATATCTAGGTGGTTGCAACTACTGATGTATGACAGGAAACTTGGTTTAGATGGAGGATACAAGATAAGGTTCTTTATAGCACTTCCTCTAGCAATTGCTAGGTTTCTTATGTGACATCCTATGTATGCATCTAATGTTGCTAGCCATGGTCGTCCCAATATTAATGGGTGTCCATCGAGTCTACTTCTTGGGTTAATAACTAGGAAATCGATTGGGTATTCCCAGGAGTTGACCGAAATCGCTATGTCATGTAAGGTGCCGATTGGTTTAACAACCGATCTATCAGCTAGTTCCAACATAATTGAAGTAGGTTAAAAGGAGGTGATACCCAGGATATTACAGGTCTTGGTAGTCAAAATATTGACGGCTGCCCCCAAATCCACCAATGTATTTGGAAAAAAAACAACCATGTATCTGAACCGTTACCACAGGATTCCCTGGGTCTGTGTACTTGACTAGCTCATGCTTTCCTAGAATAAAATCGGACAAAGTTCCTACCATGTGAACACTTGAGGAATTCTTAGTTTTCCTTCTAGACTTCTTCCCACACAGTTCTTTAATTGTTTTTGCATAAATTGGGATGTCTTGTAAAGCCTGTAGGAGTGGAATTTTAACACATAGATTCTTTAGTTCCCCGACGATATCAAAGTTAGGATATATGGTTAGTTTTGTTGCCATTATCCTTTCGGGAAACGAGGGAGAAGAAATTACATCTTTGTCAGGATTTTGTTGCTCGACTGTGTTTTCTCCCTGTTTTGTTTCTTCTATTATGACCACAGTTGATGGTTTTATTGCTAGTTGTATATCATTCTCATTCTCCTCTTCTTGATTAATGTCACTTTCCTTAGGATAAATTACACATCCTGATCTCATCCGAAGTTCGTTCCACCCTACAGAGTTGGTTTCACCCTCCAAATTCTCGACAATCTGCACGAGATGGATTGGTCTGTTATTAGGATTCAAGTTGGGTTGAATTGGTAATTGAGGGCTCATTTGAGGTTGAGGATTCTGGGATAATTGAAGTGGAGCTTGTAAAGTGGGTTGATCTTAAGGATCCATTCCCATGGGTTGATTGGTCAGTCCCATGGGGCGCTGACAGTTTTGAGTCCAATTGGGGGCTTGGGCAGTTGTGTTAGTCCACTGTGAAGGATAGGGGTTATTATTTGAATTCTGTCAAAATGGGGTAGGGTATTGCAAGTTAGACCAAGTAGGATTAGCAACTAGTTGATTTGGACAGGGTGCAATAGGATATTGTTGGGATTTCCAGGTGGGGTTAGAAAATGGTTGGCCCTTCCAGGTGTTTCCAGAATTATGTTGTTGATTATACTGCCCAAAAAAGAAAGAAGAAGGATCGTGTAGCGTACATGGGGGTCGAGCTTCCCACTGGTGACGTTGAGCCATTAGATATATTGATTATATTTCCTCTTCTGCTTCTTTAAAGACAACTTTTAGTCCTGGGAGTGATGGACATTGCTCTGTCGCATGGTCTTCGGCACAGATGGCGCAAGTTCGAACCACGTCCAAGGGGAACTCCCTTGAACCATGTTTCCTTCTACATCATGGAAAAAATATAGCCAACGACTGTTCTTCTTTTGCTTGTTTCTTTCTAATCTACAGAACATCCAATTGTGTAGTCAGAGTACCCAAAATGTCAGTTTTAAAATTTTTTAAAAGATTACCATTTTATGCTCAAGTGATGCTCCCACTAGTGGTGTTGTTTCTTCTAGTGATGGGAGCCCGTATTCCCTATCTAGTTCGTGTACTACCGCGTGAACACCTGATACACAATTGGACAATGTCATCATATGTTTCTTGATAAATATCACCTTTTCCCATTAAATTCAATGTTTCTACCGATTCATCCTTCATACCTTTTATTAGAGTGGCTTTAAGTACCTCACCTGGTAGTTTACCGTAAGGTGATCTCTGCATGTTATATTGAAATCTTTCAACATATTCCTCTAGTGTTTCATTTTCTTTTGCAATCATTTTAAGTATTTCATCCTTTAAATCCCTGGTTCTACAGTAGTCTTGATATTTCGTAAGGAAGGCTTGTTTCATTTCATCCCATGAATTTATAGTTCCTCCCCCCAATCCCATAAACCATTGTAAAGTTGTTCCTTTTAAAGTGGAAGGGAATAGCTTTAGTTTCTGGGGTTCAAAGGTATAGTCATAGCCTCTACACGGGATATCAAACTCTAATAAGAATGCATCAGGATCTTCTGAGATCAATCCCTTGAAGGTTGGAAGATTATGTAGTGGAATGTCTTTCATTGGTGCATTAGCAACCAAATCGACTATAGGATATTCCAAAGTGGAAGTCTGCAGTTGCGGATGATTTTGTTGTGCCATTTCGTCAAATATATGCCAATAGCCTTCAGGGATTTCTTGTTTTGGGTGTTCTATTCGAGGTGATTGATTACTTGGTCCCTTAGGATATTTAATCACGCTACCTATGTCTGGGATTTTAGGTATTCCTTCTCCTGCTAGAATCACAGGAGATCCAGGTTCATGTGGTGGTGGGTTTGTCTCAGAAATTCCACTGGTCTCCCCTTCTCCTTCTTTAAAATTACAATAATTTCCTCATTTAAAGGACTGAAAAGTGGAGTATGTGTATTTTGGAAACTTTGTTCAGTCCCTTCAGTTCCGCTATGAACCTCAGCATGAGATGCAGTTGGTGAATTTGTTGCTTGAGGGATTCGGGTAGAACCTTTTCGAGGTCCAACCGAGGCTTGAGATTCATCTTTTCGAATGATTTCGTCTATGAAAGTGCTCCTTCCAGGGGGCACCAGGCCATGGGATTTTGTAGTTTTTGGTGGGGGGTTTTGTTTTTCAGGTTCTTTCTTCTTAGTCATACACACATACACAAATTCTATGCACCTATATAACCTTTATGCATCAACTAAAGATAGGTGTTGGCACAAGCATTTTACTTGTTGCCTGTGTAGGTTCTTACCTTCCATTTTCAATACCTCATCCTCCAAATACACAACCTATGTTATCTTTGACATTCTCCTCGGCAACGGCGCCAAAATTTTGGGCTCTAAAGATGTCCTAAAAACAACCTTAGTCTGACATTAATTTATCAACCGAGGATTCGTCTTTTCTTTCAAGAATGTCAGAAAAGTCTATGTAGATAGTCGTAGAGGTTTAAATCATGGAGATAATTAAGCTACAACAAATCTAGGTCTATCTAAATTACTGCAATAATCAAGTTCTTCACACACTCATTAAAAACTCTGAAACTAATAACTCACTCAACAGAATTGTAATCTGAACAATAACACACCATGAATCAAAGAATCAATCAATTTGTTGAATTCATTTATCTAAGAAACAGTAATTTATTCTACGAAAACACTTAATGAATCAATCTCTCAATGATTAATTAATCTACTGGAAAGGAACAACTATCTATTGCATATTTAAGAAGGAACAACAAATCTGAATTAAACGAAAGGAACATCAAATGCAAATTTAGTGAAAGGAACAAAAAATGTGGTTTTGAATGAAAGGAATCCACTGGCTATAAATTAACAGTAATTGGAAATGGAACAACAATCAATAATCTTCAAATGGAACATCTATTCTCTGTAAATGGAACAGCTTAACCAATTCATAAAAGAATCAACACATTAACGAGTTTATCATAATTGTTGAAAGGAAATTCAAATCACAAAACTATAACAGAATTGATAAGATTACAGATGAGAGAGTAGCTCATGTCCACTGGGCCCACGATCTTTAGAAGATACTGCTACTAAAAGCTCAGTATGCAAAAATGATCAAAATGCTTGAAGCTTTCATTAATTCCATAACTAATCAATCATTTACAATGGATTGTTGTATAGAATGTCAACAATTAAGAGATCCTAATGTTTGGTTAAATTCCTTGGGTTTCTCTCTATTGTTCACTATCCTTTAAATATTACAATGAAATAAGTAAATTAAGTTATCCTGGGGATCGACAGATCCTTAGGATTGCTTTTATTATTTATGAAGATTGCAAGATAAAGAGTCAATCTTCCTTTAAATTGTTTTGTGCTTGATTTCTTCGATCTTCAATGGCCTGTGCATCTTCATGATATTCTTAATTATCTTGAGTAAACAACAATTGTCCATTTCTGCATAAAATCAAAATAATTCAAACCAAAATTCAGAAAATATCTAATCTAATTTAATAATATTTCCTAAAGACTTTTTAACCATTTTCTTTCCTAATTACTTCAAATTAATAGAAAAGTCAACAAAGAATATATCACAAATTAGAGTAACAGCGAGAATATTTATACATTTTTCTCAATCCAATACCTTGCTACCTCAGACTTGCGGAACTTCTAATGCATCCATGAGTACATGCAATGAACCTTTCACCAAAAATAGATCTTCAATATGCTCAAAAGAGATTCTTCACATAAGAGACCCTTTCTCTCTTATTTATACTTCTCCAAGTAGCTTCCTCTATGGGTTATCTCCTAACCAACTTCCTTCTTTTGGGGCTAAATCACTTTTAACCACTTTGTCCACTTACAACCACTTTATCCACAAATAGTAAACTCCCCACTTCTAGTTGAAACTAATTTATTTTTAATTGTTTTCTTGTTGCAACCACTTAACCCATGACTAAGCACTTTGACTGGTCAACTTATTCTAGGAGATTCTAGAATAATTTGACTTCTTTGACCTTCTAAGGGATTCTAGATAACTCATGAGGGTTCTCCAACTTCACACATCCATAACTCTCAAATCATGAGAATTTATGTGACGTTCCACATCACCGGAAACAGCATGACGAGAACTATCCGTCTAGAATAGTCTCACCTGAAAATTCACTGATATTCATTACATTATTCCTTAATCAAACTCTACATTGTTGGGGCTACCAAACCACTTAACCATTTGGACTTCGCAAAGCGTCTTCTCGTGATGGATTTCACCACAAGGGGAACACTTTGGCGTTCATCCATTTGGTTCTTCCTATCAACCATGACATGCCATCAATGATACAACTCTCTTTAATGTCAACACATCATTATGACACCACTTGACATCAACCCTTTGATATCAATTACATCAATCACAACATAATCCAACAATCAACACATCAATGATACAAGCACATTAATATGACAATACTTGACTTCAACCCTTTGAAATCAATCCTTTGACATCAATGAAAACATAGTATAACAATATCTCCCTTTCGCACATATGACAACACCAACATTGATGTCAACACCAATCATTGATGGCAACATGTAGACATGGCAATGCCCATGCTCCCCATGTGATCATCGTTGACATCAATGTTCATCTCGCCACATCAATGTGACTATCTCTCCCCCTTTGACATCAATGGAAAAGGGTATATCTCTTTTGGGTTGCTCCCCCTGACTGAATTGTCCCTGAGGCTGCTCCCCCTGGATGCATTGTCATGTGGGTTTCTCTCCATGCATCTGATGAATCTTTCCCCCTTTGAAAAAGGACATAAATCTGATGCAATGTTGTTGGCATGGTTGCCAATCATCTCTCCTAGAAGCATGCCTCTGCAACCGATCATGGGAAGAAGAATAGGTCCCCCTATGGGTATGTCTCCCTTTATCTTCTCTGCAAGATGAACAATATGCTACCATTGCAATCTGATTCTACCTCAAATTTTGTTTCTCAACCGGAACATAGATCAACTACTCAAGAATGATTTTCTCTTCCTATGACAATCCTTGGACCTATCCATGCATCAACCATCTAACCTCGTGCCATACCATAAATCAAGTGTATGTTAATCATACGTACTATATCATGCATCAACCATGAGGCAAAGGATATGTCAACAATGAATAATGAATCATGAACAAACCATCAACCATGTACATCATGTGCCATACCATGTGCCAACCATGCACATCCACCATGTACATCAACTATGTA